>JAHXMU010000300.1:0-76977 GCA_019455685.1 Philornis downsi | reverse complement strand
AAACATATCAAAACTGTTTGAGAACCCATTGATATCTACCTATAAATTGAACGAAATACTGAGCGACAATGGATGTCTACAAACTCATCAATTCGGATTCAGAGAAAAAACATAATATAGGGTGATTTTTTAAAATTTAAGTTTTTCAGGTTGGCAGCACTGGTTGGTAATGGCGTTCAAAAGTGTACAGAATACTCTGTCATTTCATCATGGAAAGACTAACAAACGAGCAACGATTGCAAATCGTTGGAATTTATTATCAAAACTCGTGCTCTGTCGTTTGATACGACCATTTTATTATCGTCGTAATCGACCTGCTGAATCAACAATTCGTGTAGTTATCTCCAAATTTCGCACCAAATTTACTTTCTCGGACATAAAAACATCGAATCGCACGCGTAGAGTGCGTACCGAAGAAAATATTGCAGCCGTAGCGACCAGTGTTACTGATGATCGTGAAATATCAATTCGTCGCCGTTCTCAGCGATTGGGCATGTGATACTCAACCATAATTAATTTTGCTTGCCCCAATAGGCTGAATTGAACTTGGTTGATATGTGGTTTCATCAGGACGGTGCAACATGCCACACTGCTCGTGAAACAATGGATATGTTGAGGGATGAGTTCAGTGAGTAGCTTATCACTCGATTTGACCCTGTAAGTTGTCCCCAAGATCTTGCGACTTAACGTCTCTTGATTATTTCTTGTGGGGTTATGTCAAGTTGTTAGTCTATGTGGACAAGCCGAACACTGTTGAAGCCTTACAGGACAACATAACACGCTTTATGCGTGGAATACAGGTCGAAATGCTCGAAAAAGTGATGAAAAATTGGACCTTCCGAATGGACATTTTGAGACGGAACCGCGGCCAACATTTGTATGAAATCATCTTTAACAATTAATTGGCAAAGACCAATTTATCGACTCCAATATAAAATTTTAATATATTATGCAAATTTGAGTGTTTTATTGGATTTTTAAAAAAATTACGATTAAAAAATCACCCTTTACAAGCGAACAAACACACAGACTAGTAAATGTCGTTAAAAATGCATTTGAGGAAAATAATTATTGTTCCGCTTTTTTCATCGACGTTTCTCAAGCCTTGGATAAGGTATAACCGAAGGTTTAATATGTAAATTGAGACAAAATTTGATTGTAAACACACATAACCTATTATAAAGCTACTAAATGACTGAAAATTTATTATTAAAGAAGGAAATTTCTTAAGTTCATCACAGCCAATTGAAGCCGGAGTTCCTCAAGGTAGCATTTTGGGAGCTACTCTATATTTAATTTATACATCTGACATGCCAACTAATGATGATATTCATACATCAACATTTGCTGACGATACAGCATTTCTTAGTCCTCAGGAAAACCCTCAGGAAGCATCCCGACACTTGCAGAATCACATTCATTACTTGGAAAATTGGACGCAACAATGGAGAAGAAGGGTTAATGAGCAGAAATGTACACATATAACATTCACATAGCGTAGAGAAACTTGCCTCACTATTCAAATCAACAACCAAACAGTAAATCAGCACCCCGTGGTTAAATATCTTGGTATACATCTTGATCGGCGCCTCACATAAAAATGCCATATAGATGCAAAATTAAATTGAAATCAACTCAACTAAACTCGCTTATGGGTAGAAATTATGCTCTTAAGTTAGATTGCAAACTCGTACTCTACGGCATACAGTTATGGGGCACCGCCTCAGCTTCAAATGTGGAAAGAATATAAAGTAGTCAAAATGAAATCGTACGAATGATCACAGCCGCTCCCTGGTATATTAAGAACTCGAACATTCACAAAGATTTAAACGTGGCATTGGTGAGAACTGAGATCACGATGTATATGACAGGAAGCTGGAATATCATCCAAATTCATTAGCTCGCAACAAATCAAATGAAGGAGGATACATGCGATTAAGAAAGAGGATATGATTTTTCTCAGCCAAATAGTAGAAGGATGAATGCAGACAACAGCAGTAACAGTAGAACATAACGTTTGGTCCAGCTATGGTTGGACTTAATTAATTTTTAGTTATTAGTTTAAGATACGAGCACTTTACGTTAGTTTAATTAATTTTGAAGATACTAAAAAACTAAAAACTAAAACTAACTAAGTAAAGAATCACTCACGATACCACTTCATAGTAAGCAAAAAATATTTCTCGTAAATTTACCAATTAGCCAAATATTTTGCCTTAACCTGTGTAAGGAGAAGGTTTGTTAATATCATTAAATTACAACTTTTAGAATTAAATAACCTAAATAACCTTATTTAGTGTTTTTACGACTCTTACAAATTTTTTGTTGTCATCATTTTAATTCTAATATGTTATAAAATTTGTAGCAGAATGGATAAAGTTTTATGCTCTGAAAATTTTCAATTTAATTATCTTAAACTCAAAATTTGTATGTTGATATTTAATTTGTAAGCTTCGTCACCCCAGGAAAGTTGTCACTATCCTGCTGTTCCTTGCGTTATCTGCTCTCATGTGAATGTTTCACATGAATCATGAACAATACAGTATTTAAATAAAGCCAATTTAAACGAAAAGTAATTAAAAAAAAATATGTTGCATGAGCAGAATCTGTGCATGAGCAGAATCAACTATAGAATATTATACAATTGTGTATGAAAAAGGATCCTTTAATTAAACTGTTTAGATTCTTCTAGTGTTGATATATAGAATAAAAAAAGAACAAAAAGGCAGCCTTAATTACTGATATTTACTGGACGAAAAATGCACACATTTTATTTAGAGGAAATATAGTGAAGTTTAAAAGAAAAGCCCTCAACACACAGCGACTTGATGGCAGCTGCTGCGAAAACGTATCTCAGCTAATCAAAAATGTCGCCATGGAGCGATGGAAGGAATGTTTCATACATGGCAACGCTTCAGCCAATTGTCGCGCCTCATGAATTTGGAGGCTATGACGAAGGGAAAGAAATATAAAACGGAGAATCCAAGTATACCAAGATTTAGAAGATTTTGTTGAGCATGACTAAAGCCTATTCCAACTAACATGATTGGACCTTATCATAAAGGTGGTATACCTATAATTTGCCAGATATTCACACTATGGAAAATGCTGAAGAACACCCACGAAAAGCAGATCGACAGATTCATCGACTGTAAAACTGCTCTCGATAGTCCGTTACGGCAAATATGAGGTGATTTGTAGGATGATACTTACTGACTCGAGCTTTTCAGTGAAGATAAAGGAAAAAAAAGCTTAAAGAACCATTTTATACCAGACGATGATTTAGTCGGGGCGATTTTTTCAACATACTGTTGGAGATGATTATTATGAGGAAGGCTGCAGTTAACACGGCTGTTATCATCTTTTGTAAAAGTCATGTGCTACTATGAAATAGATACAATTGGCGAGATGTTATTACAGTCATCTCAAGATTTAGGAAGGAATCTGCAAAAATTGATTTTTCAGTAGTAAAATAGGACAAAACAAATTTATTTGGTTCTACGAATAAAGAGGCTACTCTCTTGGGACGTTGCGTCAACGTTGACAACTACAAATATGCAGCGGTGAATAAATTCATTTACCTCGCCTGGAGATTAAGAGAAGGTTATTGCTTGCACAAAGCAAAGCAAACGATTTAAGGACGAAGCCAACCGAGCCGGACATTGATTGGTATATGGCGCAGAATCCTGGGTTATGATACAATCGAACAACACTCGAGCGTAAATTACTTGAGAAAAAATATGAGCCATCATCGTTAACGGAGAATTAGCTGTATAAGCTATATACCCACATCGGCGTAATCAAGTGCATCAAAATACGGCAATTACATTGGCTGGGTCATGTTGTGTGAACGTTCCAACACAAAAAGTGTTCGACAACGAATTCGATTGGCGCACAGAAGAGCGTGATGAAAAGCACCATGCTTTTGAAATATTGTTAAAAGTTACTTACATATTTAGGTGGCATGTAGAACGGATTGTTATCTAATACACCCTGCACGTAGAAAATAGTTCCGAGCTCTTCGTTCTTCTATGTTTCTTGTCTAATCTGTCAAACAAAATACATTCTCTAAGAAAGTAAGTGTATTATTTAATAACTTTTTATAGTATGGATGGGAAAATAAACCAAAGAATTAAAAAAATGAAATTTTTGTATTTTTCATGTAAAATATCTAGTAAAGGAATAAAAATTTTCTAAAGCGTCAAAGTTATAAGCGATAAACTGTAAATCTGTGGATGTTTTTTGTAGCCTTTTCATGCAACAATCTTTTGATCTTATACCCATCTTACTCCCATATACCTCATTTTAGAATTCCGCTATGCAATTCCTGTCATGCTTGGAAGATTATACAACAGACTTTTAGCTGGTCAATCTTTCAAATTCGTTTACATTCAATTTTGACAACATCTTTTTCCAAATTCCCCATTGTTCATCCGTCTCAAAGATATTTTTATCAGCAGAAAATCCACTTTGTCCTCGAAAAATATTTCATTCCTTAAAATAATCCCCTCTACAAAGATTTCTGCTCCACGTCGAGACATTGCCGCTAAAGTATAAGATGCTATACATGGAAATTAAAAATGGCTCGACTCCACTGGCTTATTGGCTCCCACTCTACTCTCAGTTTGGAAAATAAAATCACCATCTACAAAACCATATTGAAGCCAATATGGACATATGGCATCTAGTTGTGGGGAACGGCATCGGCTTCTAACATAAATAAGCTACAGAGAAGACAATCAAGAATACTGCGCCAAATTTGTGGTGCCCCATGGTATATTAGGAATGATAACATACACAAGGATTTAACATTCCTTATTTCCGAGTAAATAAGAAAATTAAGCAGGTCATATGTATCGAAGTTGTCCTCCCACTCAAACCCACTCGCTCAAAACCTTCAACAACGGTCATATACGGCTAAGAAGAAAGGACCCGCTAGACTTGGTCCGGTGATAAAAAGTTCGGCTCACCAAATATAAGATCCGGCAATGGCAGGATACTTTAGTTAGAAATTATTAAGATTTGAATACTTATTGTAAATTTCAAAAGAAAGATTCAATGAAGAAAATGAATGGAAAAAAAATGTATGGAAGGCATGCGAGAGTTCCAAAAGAACAAAGAAATCAAGTCTAACAGAAATATATCAGAGGTTTAAGGTGGTTAGTCGATATAGTCGGGTGTCGACACAATTAATCGCTGTTTAATTATTGAATTAAAAACTCTCTTTTATGTGCAGTTATTTGTGAACTATTTTTCTTTTTATTTTTCCGTTTAGGTTATTATGTTTTCCCGTTTCCTTACATTATATACCAACTTCCAACTGTTACGACTATTAATAAACATTTAACATTTCGCAAAAAATATTTCATTTAAACCAACAACTCCAGACGGATGCCCACATATGTAGACTACTAAATATCGTTTCGCCTACTACCGGTTTCAAATAATTTCCTAGCACACAACACTAGCCTACTAACTATTTCAATCACTTTCCATGCATAAAACATACTTATGTGTAATTTGCAAGCAAATCATGCAAACGTATTACAGGCGTAGTTACTACTTTCACACACCGAATCAAATTGTTTCCAGATTGCGGTGCTTTCATAGTTACTTAACTGCACTACCATGCACAATGATAGATGGCGTGAAATAAGGAAGCGTACATATTCAGAATTTTCCAAGCTGGTACCTACATATGTGGTTGGCGTTTTGTCGTATGTTGAAGCTTTAGCTCCAGCATACAATTTGTGTGCACATTTATGACTTTATAATTTGCTTCTGAATAGTGTTTGCACATGAAGATAAAGGACCTGAACATAAATTTGCATTATTACATGATTTTTGGATAACGTCCGAACACATTTCAAAATTTGGCAACAATGAGGAGAATATATGGAAAAATATTCATGAAAAATCATAGCATTGGAATCTTATTATTTAACTATTACAAAAGTATTTAAGAGTTAGTAACAACTGATTTCAGTGGGAACTAAATAATAAATACAGAGTGACAAATAAAATGGCAAAAGCTTAATAAAACGAACTAAAGTGTTAATTTATTCACTAAGAAAGTTGATTTGAACGCTTTACAATTCAGGGGAAGAAAGAAAACTGAACATAATAACTACAAAAAAATGGATACAGCTTTTTATTTATATCTTCTCCTAGTTTTATTTTCCGTGGATGCAAAAGTGTGGTGGAGCACCAGAAGGGGTGTGGCAAATCGGTAGATTCTTATCAACAAATACTATGAACTAAAATGTAATAAAAGAAGCAAGAGTATGACTTACTAAATTTAATTATTGTGAACTACCGAAAAATGGGCATAATAACTACTTATATATACAGGGTGGCGCAATAGAACGTGCATATTGCATCATCTTTCTTTGCGGGGTAGAAAAGGCGCAGGCGGGGGGGCACCTACATCGTTGAGTTAGCGGGCTCATGGAGTTTTAGTCGCTATGAATCACTTCGACGGGAAGTGTCGCGCATTTTGCGTGCGCGCACTTTACGAGAACTCTCGTTCATATATTGCTACTAGGCGACTATATTGTGCTGAATATGGACTACGGCGAATTAGTGAAGCTCCGAGTGATAATTTAATTAAAATATGGGTAAAGCGTTTTGAAGAGACCGGTTCAACATTTAAACCACAAACAAATGGTCGCCCAAGAACATCTAGGACCGAAGACAATGTTGAGAGAGTTATGGAGTCAGTACGAGGAAATCCACAAATGTTGACTCGCAAGAGATCGTCTGTCTTACAATTATCGCGACGAAGTTTGCAACGAATTTTGACATTGGATCTTAAACTGCATCCATATAAGCTGCAATTAACACAAAAATTGAAAGAGTCTGACTTCATAGCAAGGCTCGCAGTTGCTAATGAAATGCTTAATCGAATTATAGATAATTTTAGAATTTTGGCAATATCCTTTTCTCTGACGAGGCTCATTTCCTTATGAATGGGTCCGTAAACCGTCAAAATTGTCATTACTAGAACAGTGAAAATCCCAAAATCAAACACCAGAAACCATTGCATAGTCCTAAAGTGACAGTATGGGCAGCAATCTCTGGCAGAGGAATAATTGGTCCTTTTTTCTTCGAAAATGCGCGGGGCCAAAACGTCACGGTTAATACGGAACGCTATGTTGAGATGTAGGACGGATTTTTGGCTCGAGAAATTGAAAGTTCAAGAATAGTGAATTCCAGAACTTGGTTCCAACAAGATGGAGCTACCTGCCACACATCAAATAACTCCATGGCGGTGGTGAAGCAGATGTTTCCTGGCAGACACATTTCGAAACGAGGTAATATCCCATGGCCTCCACGTAGTCCAGACTTGACGCCTCTTGACTTTTATTGTGGGGATACCTCAAACACAAAGTCTACAGTAATAATCCAAGAAACAAGGAGAATATCCGTGGTGAAATGGCAGCCATTACACCAGTATTACTGAAGAAAGTTTTCAATAATTTTCGTTTGCGGTTAGAGGAGTGCCGTCGTAGAGAGGGCCACCATTTAGATGATGTTATTTTTAAAAAATAAACTCCATTTATTACTCTACAATGCCTTGGATTTATTTTAACCATACCTTTTGTTTTTATTTTTTAACCTATTTTTTAAATACGAGCATTCTATTGCGCCACCCGTTATTTTCTTCCAGCTTCCTTTTGCGTTGATTCAAAAGTGTGGGGAGCGCCAGAAGGATTGTGGCCAATCGGTAGATTCTTATCGATAAGTACTATGAACTAAAACATAATAAAACGGGCAAGATTATGACTTACTAAATTTATTATGTGCGCAAATAAGATCCCGCTGTTTGCCAATAGATGGCGCCAGCTATAAGTGCTAATCGATTCTGCAATAACCTAAACGTCAAGAGCCAATATTAGTCATATGGTAAACACACGCCTCAACCTAACAGTGATTTTCTTTTGGCGTTATATTCTTTTGCTTGTGTGAATATGTATGATTTTGTGCCAAGTAATCGTCATATGAGAGAAGTATTGATTTTATTCGTTTACGTTTACGGAGATGCAGATTTAAGTGAAACAACGTGTTGAGATTAGTTCCATCCGTGATGTTAATGTTGACGACCATTCAGGAGAAGGAAGACGAAAAATTTTCGAAGACACTGCATTTTTTTAAGGGGGTTCGTGTCAAGCGTAGATATAGCTTACGTCAATATTAGAAGTTACCGGCTAAGCCATTTTCAAGCAATTACGAGCGTTGGAAATCATGCAAAACAAGGAACTTGGGTACCTTATGAGTTGAAGCCAAGGGACATTAAGCGTCGTTTTTTCGCCTGTGAGCAACTACTTCAGAGATAGAAAGTGAAGGATTTTTTTTATTGTATTGTAGCGGGTGATGAAAAATGGTTTCATTACAGCTATCCAAAGAAAATAAAATCATGGGGGCTGCCCGGTCATGCTTCTACGTCGCCGCCTCTGCCGAATATTCACGCTGCCAAGGTTGTACTCTGTAGTTGGTGGGACCAGGTCGATGTTATTTATTAAGAGCTGTTGAAACTAAGCGAAATCATTACTGGGAATCGATATCGACTTCAATTAATGCGATTGAGCCGATATTTGTACTAGAATTGCCTACTATACGCGAAGAGGCACGAAAAAGTGATTCCTCTGCATGGCAACGCTCAGCCTTACGTTAAAACCTACCTGTAAACGCTGAAATAGGAAATCTTATCCCATCCACCATATTGTTCAGATATTGCGCCGTCCAATTATCAATTGTTCCGTTCGATGGCACACGGTCTGGCTGACCAGCAGTTCCACTCATATGACGACATCGAAGAATGGCTAGATTCGTTGATAACCTCAAAAAATGAACCGTTTTACCGTGACGGAATTCGAGCTTTGCCAGAAAACATGGTAAAAAGTAATAGCT
Source organism: Philornis downsi (assembly GCA_019455685.1). Taxonomy (NCBI): domain Eukaryota; kingdom Metazoa; phylum Arthropoda; class Insecta; order Diptera; family Muscidae; genus Philornis; species Philornis downsi. The sequence goes on along the minus strand of JAHXMU010000300.1, from coordinate 68,067 downwards.
AGCGATGGAAAAGACTTTCAATGAATCATTTGTAAACATGTTTTCATAATAAAGTTTAACTTTTATAAAAAAAAAAACGAGAATTTAGTTGGGCACCTAATAATTATTGCCACTAAGTTGCTTATACTGAATTAAGTGCAGTTGAATGACAAATATGGTTTTAGGGATTCGTAGGTTAATAGCGCGGCCTATTTTCACCACAGGTATTACCTTAGCGAACCCTTAAAATGTATCAAATTTGATTCGATTTTGTATATCCAGATAGAAGATGTGGACCTAAGAAAATATGCCGATTTTTTCAAATTAAGAATTATGAGTTTCAGGAAAAAAATTTTAGAAAATCTATCAATTTGTGTAGGATATATCAGAAGATATAGCCTGTATACAATATGGAAAAATATTAGGCTGTGCCTAGTTTTTGGAAATTCCGTAGAGATTTACAGCAGTTATCGTGTCTATCGGTCATCCAGCCAGCCAGACGGGCATAGCTCAATTGAGTTAAAAAGTCAGGGAACACCATTAGTCAAAAGATATTTGATTTTTAGACGATTACACCGGGTGAACGTGTGTATATGTACCCCTATAAAAAGAGAGTATATTGGAGGGTTTATTTGGTGGTACTTTTTCGGTAGAGATTTTATAGCAGATCAATTTATCACAGTTTTTTTTATTTAATTTTAAGTAATCTCGATGATATTTGGTTCCAATGTGGTGCTATTGTTCGCCCCAAAACTCATGAAACATTAGCATTATTGCAAGAAGATTTCGGCGAAGCGTTCATTCCAAACTACGGATCGGTGATTCGACCGCATAGATCGCTTGACCTGGGCCTTTGCGAAATCTAAAGTCTAGATTAAAGCCAGCATTATATGTACTACTCAAAATGCTTGAACACGTCATCTGTTATGGCTAGGAATAAACTTTAATTGTTCCATGTTTTAATGTAATCTCAATACAAACTGTTGGTGCCATTTATGGGTACTAACTTTGGTTTTTGTTGGCTAATTAATGTAAAGTTGTGAAATATGTTATAGTCAACAAATTTTCCGAAGATAGTTAAAATATTTTTTTGCATTATAAGCTAAAATACAGGGTGCCGCTCTAATTACAATGCAATATGAAATTCAAATAATTCATTGATGTATTTCATTTTTCATAATCTTTTTTTATTGTATAAAACATTCTATTTTATTTTATATAACTAATAACTTTCACGCATATGTGAGACTTAATCAGAAAATTAGGAAAATTAGAGATCACCTCAATTGTTGTTTTAATGGACTGTCTCAATTCAGTCAAATTCCTTGGTTTCGATTCGTCTGGTGTAGCCAGGTTAGGTGACCATGGGGGCCAGCGGAAGGTGATTTTTGTGTGCAGTTACTCCATCTTGCTGAAACCAAATGCTGTTGAAGCGGATACGTCTTCGGTGCAGTTCTGGGTAAATAAAACTTCTTCAACAACTTTAACCAACGATAGCATGATTAGTGAACCACCTTATCCGTTTATCAGGAACAACAATTCGCAGTACCAAGTGTTCTGTAAGACCTTATTTTGTTTACCACCTATCGTGATAAAAAGTTCTCAACGTCAAATTTCAGAAACGGTTTAACTTTATGTTCTCTCCATCATGAGTTACAATACACAGCATCAAGTGCAATCCCCCACTGAACTTCATGAATATTTCTCTCAACTAAATCCTCTTTCTAAAAGATTTTTACACTTACACGATTTTAGACACTTTTTTGCTTACGACTATACCGAATCTTCTTCAGATGGGCGATGCAAACAAGTCCTGCTCTCACATAGTAAGATAGTTAGACAAGGATAGATGAGGTTTACAGATGAAAAAAAAACTTTAAATAGAGGTCATCATTGTTTTGTTTTGTTTTATGTTTGTGCGCCACCCTGTGTATAACGTTCTTTTTATGACGTCATTCGTTGTAAAATAAAGGACGAATTATAATACAATATCGTCGAACATTGTAAAACAAAATTCTTAGCAATTTATAATTCATAAAAGAAAAACCAAAATAATATTCTGAATTTAGATCGAATCTTCTTCCTGAAGAAAAAAATTATGTTGGTTGGGCGCAAAACCGAATAAAGTAATGTCAGTTCAAAAGAGGTAGCGGTGAGCAAAGAAACGGCTCAACAACATCAACATTGCCTACACGAAAATATGCCCGATAATTTGAATCAGAAATGACTTCTAGGCACAAAGGTCTTTTGGAATTCCAGGCAATAGCGATTTTTACTATTTAGCAAATCAAAATTAATTATTTGTATAAACAAAAAGATAGTTTGTTCATAAAAAAATTAAGAAAATTATTTGTATTTCGTTACTGATGTCATTAGCTCTCACATAATGTGAAAATATTTCAACATTTTCTTGTTCTGAGAAGAGTGAAATTGACGCAGATGTGTATAATTAATAACCATTTTTTTGGAAAATTTTTTAATTTTGTATTGCCTTATTACTAAAACAAATGTAAGAAGAAAATCATTTTACAAGTCGCAGATTATAAATATTATGTATTGTTGGAAGTCGAATTAAGGCAAAAAATCTTCAAGCAATTAATTTTGATTTAAAATTCCTGAAAATATGATTTATACTTCGGCAACCATGAGGACAACCTAAACAATCCTATGCCAATATTACATTTAAAATTATAATGTACTTACAACTACATCCATTATTAACTTTGGCAAAATCTACTAAAAAGGATATCAAATAAAAGGACTAAGTGAGTACCAGACAACTCGTAATGGCAGGAGAACCGGTGTTACACTGGTACGAGATTGTAATTTGTAATGTAGCTAATTGAAATATTTTACAATTTGTATTTATAAAATGCCCGAAGCTGTTGTGGTATTACTTTTGAGCTTTCTTTTATAACAAATAACAAACATCATTGGCTCACCCTTTCGAACATGTTTAGAATAAATTGCCTTCGGTTAGAATTGTCTTATGAGTCTTAAAATGCTTGCAAATAGCATAATCAATGACTATGATACGGGTACGTACAGAATTTACTTATACAAACAATTGTCTGCTAATATACATTAGAAGAACGCAAATTCTTTATTCTTTTGTAGCAAATAATTATAATAAGTCTTGTCTCTGTTTCAAATTTAAATGAATTGCAAAATATTAGATCTATAAACAAAAGTCAATGCTCCCGTATGCAGTGCCATAAAAATAAATGATGATGATGAATGTTTCAGCAAATTCTAAAAAAAAATCTGCAAAATTATACATCTCATTTTAAGACAACGATGTACAATTACGTCAAGTAAAAGTCAAATATAATACTACTTATTTTATAGTTCTCACATGCAATCAGGATTGCCGTCTACAACATCGAACTTATCATAAGGCATATAGAGACAAATTTCCTCTAATTAAAATGGGTATTGATGCGGTGGCTTTATTACAATTTTATATATATATAGAGGGTGGCGCATAAGGAACGCTAAGATTTGATCAGTGAATACATTTTCTGTCTGTCTTCTTTTTCGTCTCTTTTCAAAATTGATTAAATAATACTTATGAAATTTGTGATGGAAAGGCTCAGCACGGAATAAAGAAACAAAGTTGTTCAATTTTACTTTGAAAGTCAGCAATCGATTATTCAGATCATATCGAAATTTCTTTCATGTTTGAAACGCTCCAGGTGCTCCAACAATTTACCGATTGGTTCAGCGTTTTGGGCAACAAGGGGCTACCTGTGATCTTCCGCGTGCTGTAAGACCTCGTGCAGTTCGAAATGAAGTGATCATTGCTCAAGTGCAAGCTAGTATTGAGGAAAACTCCGAAATTTCCACCAGATGACGTCCTCAGCAGTTCGAGATGTCTAGGCGGTCTTTGCAAAGAATTTTACATATGTTCATAATAGTTACCAGTAGTTAGCTATATAAATCCAATGGCAATAGCCTCTGATTCTAAGTCAAAACAAAGTGAGTTCAAGAAAATAAGCAACAAAATTATTCGAAGAAATTTGCGCACTTAGTGTAAGTGCGTACTATTTTCACATATACTCGTACTCCATTCAAATTTAAGTTTCTCTTATATTTTCAACTAACATTTATTAGTATTGAGTACATTTGGCATGTTTTTTTGGAATATTTTTTCAGTCCAAATTCAACACAAGATTTTTTTAATGTAGGCATTTGTTAAGGGATTTTCTGGAAATTTTGGAAATAAAGAAATTATAAATAATATAAAAGTTTTAAATAAAGTTTTAAATTTATAGGTTCTTAACGAAAAATGCCCTTAAAAAACCAGCAACAAAATAATTAAAAATATAGCTGTAACTGAAGCCTTCCACTTAGCCAATTTGATTATGCGTCATCTTAACAGGAGCTGGCTGGTATAAAGTAAACGCCTGATCCGTATTGTATAATATTGCATTTAGTGTAGTCCAATGAAAAATATGAATACAGTAATTTATGGTTTAAATTAAGTAATTTTGTACTAGAAGTACTAGAACAATCGTGATATTATACGGTCAAATTTTCAAATTTTGCAACGTAATGCACAAAAGAAAGTTACTCCAGCCTATAAATTAGGAATCACATGAAAAAAATAAATTCCGGAAAATTCGTAATTTTTGTTGGAGAAGGTGATGTAAAAATATCATATTGAAGAGTACTCTAGGCAAACGAACTCTGTGAACTCACATACTCTCCATAGGACCGAGCCAAATAAATGTCAATATTATGTGACGCTACTTTTTATATTGTGCCTGAAAGTTTGCTGTGGAGTTATTTCAGAAACCATTGACATAAACTACCATTGACATGAACTGTTATGACATAAAATTCTATCAAACTTAAAAAATCTGCTTGAATCTACTAGCTGAACATGTTATCTTTTGGAGCCTAGAAAGAGTTGATTTCTCTAGGTTATTCAACCGGTATGATGTCCATATAAAATTGTGCTTCTCTATTTCGAACACGTTATCAACTCTGCGAACCGAAAAATTAATATTTTGAAAGAAAAAATATCAGGCATGGATAGATAGTCAATGGTAAGTACAAAATAATACAATTATCATTGGTCTGTTAACATTTTTATACTTAAAAAACAAATTCCTTGCATTTTATGAATGAAATATTGGATGGCTACTCACATTTAGTGAGCTTACAAGCATTCTATTTACTTGTTTGTCGATTACTCGATAGATATGTTTGTATGCGGGGTTAAACCTGCGATCACGCGAACGATAGTCGCGTGAACTAACCATCGCGCTATGATCGGCCACATTTTCTCTACTTAGCTTAAGAAAAGTCTGGAATATAGAAGTTACATATTTAGGTGGGAGACATGGAGGTTGGTTTAAGAAAAGTCTGCGATATAACAGTTACAAGTTTAGGTGGGAGATATGGAGGTTGGTTTAAAAAAAATTCTGCAATATAACAGTTACATATTTAGGTGGGAGATGTCGAGGTTGGCTTAAAAAAAAATCTGCAATATAAGCAACTTCTTTCGTTCGCTTGGATTTTCGTTTGACGCATAGATGAATCAGAAGAAGCATGGTACTAAAGAATTAAAATTAAAACAAATTAAAATAAGACAAAAGGTCTCCCAACAAGAACGCAAGATTTAAATTTGGCGCCATTCGAAGTGTCACTGTTTGACATTTGAACAATTGTTATTGTTTGCTAGTAGAACGTACGAGGTTAGTAAAAATGGAGCGCTCCACGAATGAACAACGCATTCTCATTGTGAGATTGTTCTACCAAAATGGTGAAAGTTTTGCGGGTACAGTTCGCAAATTGCGATCAATTTGGGGTCACAATAATGCTTCAAGAGAGTCAACTATAAAGAGATTAATGGATAAATTTGCCGGAGAAACAATTCAATTGCTGCATCAATCATTTCCTGATCGTGCTATTTAGTATTTTGGAGACCAGATTTGGCCGCCTAGATCGTGCGATTTAACGCCATTAGATTTGGGGTTTTTTGAAGTCTATTGTTTACGCAAATAAGCCGACGACGGCTCAAGCCTTAAGAGAGAAAATTGGACGCTGCATTTATGAAAAACCGCAGCATTTATGCAAAATGGTCATTGAAAATTTCATTAAAAGATCGCGTGTGTGCCAGCAAAGCCGCGGCGGCCATCTGCCTGATGTGTTGTTCCATACGTAACCTCATTTTGTCTACTTTACGATATAATAAAGTTTCACGATTTTTTTTTAATATCTGTGTTTTACTTAAAATTGAAATCTTATGTTCCTGTTGGGACACCATTTATAAATCTCTACAAAAATTAGAATACGATTTTCAATAAAGTCCTTTTTCGCAGAGCGTCTCTGTTACACTTTTAATATTAACTGGTGCCATTGCACACTGTGGTACGAGATATTATAAGTTCACGCTCGATTACAAATGTTTGAGGTAATGTACGTTCATAAAACATTTATCCCTTTGGGGATAAATGCTTTTACTTTGCTCTTTGATCAACGTCAGGCTCGCCATTGAAAGTTTCTGTTATTTTGTTCCATATGAATTCATGTAAAAACTTTGGTTAACTGCCATGCTGCTATGGCAATTGTGGGTATATTAATAGGCCGAAACGAAGATGTCGGCTTTCCACTTACGATATGTTTAATTAATTGCATGGATATTTATAGCACAAAACTGTCAAAGTGGCTGCTAAAACACTTTTGAGTGTAGTTGCTTCAATGTCCTTTTGCTTCCTTAGCATTTCTTTTATTTTATCTCATGGATTTTCCTGATTTATGGTCATTAATATTATTCTATGAAATCCATCATATTGATTGCCACTTCTATCAGGACAACAAAAATTTTGTTGAACTTCTTACTTTGTTCTGATAATAATAGACTTGTTATCCAATTAATACAATAAATGTAAAGATTAGCTAAATTGCGGAAACAATTAAATCAACCAAAACATCCTCCGGCCAAATTGAAACTAATAAATATCTGAATTCTTGGTGGCAAATGATTAAAGGGAGGATTATGAAAGAAAAACATTTAGCTTCAACTTGAAATCCTCTTATAAATATAACAAAGCGCAACGTTTCAAATTTAATGACAATCACTAAGGGTTCACATAAAAGGATTAAATTCCTATCATAAATAATTCAACCGACTATCTTTGGCTGGGCTTTCTCAACACTCATAACCGTTTTAAACACTTTTGAATAGATTTTGAGAGGCAAAAGCAACGGCAAAGGATACAATGTTTTGACAATTTTAATATAATTAAAGACTTGATGAAAGCAGCAGAGTATAAGATGAAGATGTCTTCTTGCCAATCTTTGTTTGCAAAGGCATCTTAGTGAATGTGTACAAATATGCATAACATTTGCGGATAAGTAAAAACTAAACTATACAGGTTGGCTCACGAATAGAACTACTATCAACTGCCGATGGGGGCCATTATTTAAAGAAGGAGTTTTTTTTTACCCAGAACTGTGCTCAAGGACGTATCCGCTTCAACAGCATTTGGATCCAGCAAGATACAGCAACTGCAAATATAGTCACACGGCTTATGGCGGAGCTCCAACGAAAATTTCCAAACAGGTTAATATCCAGAAACTCCACTTTCCACTGGCCACCAAGCTCACCTGATCTGACTATGGGATTATGGGATTATGTCCAACAAGAGGTGTACAAAACGAAATAAAACGAAGGAATTTGACTAAATTGAAATAGTCCAATAAAACAATAATTGAGGCGATACCGCAATGAGTAATTTTATGATCAAGTACTGAATACTCGTGAATAAGCATGGAGGTCATTTACGGTCTATCATCCTCAAAACCAATTAATTATATAAAATAAAATTCAATTTTTTATACAATAAAAAAAAAAAATAAATGAAATACATCGAATAAAAAAAAATTATTTGAATTTCTTGCTGTAGTGAAATTGGTGTGGCACACTGTATATTGTTGTTTAGATAATTAATTGTACATTTGCTACTATATTTTCGTTACTAACCGTTATGTCAAAACATTAATTTAAAACGGAACAAACTTCTGATCATTTTTGTTTGTTCTAAGTTGTCACAAAGGATATAACCAGGGATTTAGGGATATCCATTTGCAAACGAAAGGACATTTTCATTTGCATATTTACATATTTATTAAGGCCGTGGTACATAAAAACCAGCATGCGGCTTATTCTCTAGGTCTGCATTTTATATTTTGTTTTCTGAAAATTTGGCTACTCGCTTAAAAGGGCGATGATAAAAAAAGGAAAACAATAATTAAAAATTCACTAATAACATATTTCCATTTTGTCCTCCCTAAAAGTATGATTTGTGGTGTTCTCTTTATCGCTTCTGTATATACGGACGACAACATTTTACGGTGAAATGACAAGCGTTGCCAAACATCAAAAGCGCGATTAAAGGCATGACAAGGGTTGTCAAACATCAAAAGCGCAATTAAACATTAATCTTTTACTGAACCTGCATTTGTGGGTTAAGTACAAGGATGTGTAAGGTATGATACAGTATTGCCAACGATGTCTCAGATTTTACTGGTGGCGAAAACATTGTACAATAAATTGAATTCGAAATGTACATACGAGTGAAGTAACATTTGATTTATGCATGTCAAACAGTTTTCAAAATTGTTCATGATATGAAAATTTGTTTGGTTGTTCGACAACGTTCGGAAATTTTATGGAAATTATTTTTAACGGATTGGAAATTTAGGTGGTCTTCGTAATATAACTCTTGGTATCAAATTGCTGGTGAAATGCTGCTTTGGATGTTTTTTTTTACTAAAGGACATTGACACTGTTGTTAGCAGAATAGAACCAGCGTAAAAGTTGGTCGCCGGGATTTATATTCCGTGATTATATTCAAATTTTTGATGAGTGTTTCACAATGAATCAAGATATATTGATTGGACTATTCAAAACGAATTAAAGATGATGTAAAACCAGTCCGTTTTTATGCAAACCAAGAATATCGACTGGAGACAAGTAAAATTTATTATTGAAAAACAAAATTTTGAATGAAAATTATAAACGGAGAAAATTATGAAAATTATATTCACGGAGATTAATTTTCTAAAAGGATAACTTTGTCCACGAACGAATAATTATTTCACACATCATTATTTTTAGGACATCGTTATACGTATATACATAGTCCTGCCATATGTTCTGTTACAAATATAATACGCGATAAAAAAAAACAATATTCATATTGTATTCAAAAATTATTTCATTTATTAGAAGACAATATTGGTTATTAAAAAAAATTGTATTCGCTCGAAATGGCCGCCTTTGCTTTAACACAAGCTTTCAAACGGTGTGGCCATTGGGCTATAGCCGCACGTACGATTTCCATGGAGATCGGGGACGCTGCTCTGGTTAATGCTGTTTTAAGGTTTCCCAAATTTCTGTGGGGAGTCTTGCAAGCTATATTCTCCAATTCTGACCACAAAGCATAATCCAGTGGATTGAGATCTGGACTCCCTGATGGTCAATCTTTTGCTGCTATAAAGCCAAGAATATTGACTCTGAGCCACTCCTGCGTGGTTTTAGCTTTGTGCGCAGGAGTCCTGTTGGAAGGTCCATCTACGTCCATTGAAAAGGGACACCCTCCAACACATCTTTTTGGTAAACCTTTGCACCAGTTTTTACGCCCTTTTCACAGAAATGGAGGGATGTGACACCATGGTGGGAGACCCCCCATCAAACCATTACGGAATAGGGATGATGGCCACGTTGAACCCTTGGAACAACTTTTTTCGCTTCCTTAGATGAAGTGGCATAAATATTGTCATTTTGTTTGTTGAAATCTTCTTCCACGGTAAAAATTTTCTCATCCGTAAACAGAATGTTTTCATGGCCATTGTCCGCGTGCCACTGCAAAAGTCGCTTGCATCTTCCCAGCCTAATTTTTTTTAGCTGAGGAGTTAGAAGATGCCCCGTGGACCGACGATAGGCTTTCATATGCAGATCATCCCGAATCAGACATGGATCTGGTTGATATATCCAATTCCTTGGACATGATTTTCTGCTTTCTAAGGGGATTTCTCCTCACGCACTGCCTTTACTACCGCACTCGTACGGACAACGCGCGGTTGACCACTTTTTGGCTTGTCTTCTACTCCAGAGAATTCGCCGAAGCGAGCAATAGCACGATAAACGAACATTCTTGATATTCCGAGTGGTTTTAGCAACTCGAAAATTTGGCCAGCACTCTTTCCGCACTTATGCAAAGCTATTACGCCGACTCGATTCTCTTTAACGTCCCACTCCATGTTAATAGATTGCAAACTGAAACCAAACTGACTAGTATTCTTCACTAATCAGTGCATGTGTTCTGAAAAAAAAGTTAACGGTTCTATTCCCGCAAGAAGTTTTGAACGATAAGCGCTGGAAATTGTGTAACAGAACATATGGCAGGACTAGGTAGATATAGATTTTAACTTTTCAACGCTTTAATTCCACATGCCTTCAAGAGGGAAGAGAATTTGAGAGTAAACGTGTTTCGTTCTCTCATCACAGAGATTGTGTACATAACGGTGTTTTTTAGAGATCTGGTCTAAGTCTACATCACCTTAAGTTAAATACATAAATCATTGTATTAAAGCTACATGTCTTTAACATTTACACATATGATTTCTTGATAGCTTTAAATAAAAGCTGTTGCTATACATACGCTAATATGTGTGTATGTGTGCCGCAAGCTCTATTATATGTTTCCTATATTCGAAGACACGTTCATCTGAGCGGTTTCAAATTGTGTTCTCTTAAGACATTCATGAATATTCTGTAATATCAAGTAATAAATGCTATTCTTCTCAGGTAAAACGTGGGTTAATTTAATTAATTATTTCTTTGAAATAATTGGCTGATTTATTGAAATTTGAATTTCCCTCTCCAATTCGTAGACAGAATTTGAAACTTAGTGTCTTCAAAGGTTTTTCGTTTTCCTTCATCGTCTTCAAAGCGATGGAACCAATTTCGACACGTTGCTTCGCTTAAAGCAGCCGCTTCGTAAACGTTTTCTTCGATTGAAAGAAGAATAGATGATTATTCCCGCATATGATGATTATTTGGCACAAAATCATACATGTTCACACAACTTATAATTTCTAATTTACAAATTTATTTTATAGTTTTCCTGAGTCGTTGTGGAAGTGCTCAGCCGGTACTTGAATAAACCTGTCTGGAACCTACCTGTTTGAGTCGCATGGAAAAATTTGATTTTTGGAAAATTGGTCAATATGTATGGGACTTACCAAACAAATTTTGCAGTATAGAGTAATCTTAGACACTGTCTTAGAAAACCCTAAACGATAGAAGTCATCAACCTCAGAATGTACAAGTTAATGTATATATAGTAATATGTACGAAAGATACCATAGTAGGCATGGTTAACCAATCGATTGCATCGGATTTTACCATGAAGTTTATTAAAACAACGGACAACGATTTACTGCAGTTATCGTGTCTAGCAACTAGATAGACGGACATCTCTTAATCGACTTAAAAAGGCATGGAACACATTTGACCAAGCGGTACTTGACGCAGATTCTCAGTACGCAAATACGAAAACGACGGCCCTCATGTATCTTGAACATGATCGTAACTTCCTTCCACGCTATTCCACTGCGTAACATTTGTAAACTCGAGCCTTTAACATTTGTAAACTAAAGCCTTTAACAATTCCCTTTGATATTCGCTGAGACTTGGATTTCTGGTCCTTCGTAGTCTTTAATTTTTATTTCCTCTGATATGCAGGCCAACTTGGCAGATTCTCAATTCTCAATAAGGATACGAAAACGACGGTCTCGTGTATCTTGAACATGACCATAACTTCCTTCCACGCTATTACACAGCGTAACATTTGTAAACTCAAGCCTTTAACAATTCCCTCTGATATTCGCTGAGACTTGGATTTCTGGTCCTTCGTATTCTTCTGTTAATTCTGAAAGCTCCATAAGAGAGATGAAATCTTGACGTTAAATATAATTAGAAGCGGTATCTTGAATCAGCGTTTCGAAGAGTGCAGTCTAATTTTTGTTACCCTGAATTTCCTTCCTGTAGGATCATTTTTTGCATTGCCAGCGAGCAATTTTTGAAGGACTCAGGCGGCTTTCATGATCGACGTTGTATGTCAATATCAAATTTTTAGAGATATCAAAATGAGAGAAAACATTTGAGTAAACGACCCCATTGGAACAATATTTGACTATGCTAGATATATGTTTGATCTTTAAGGAATTCGGGCATTGTTCCAGATGAGAAATTTAGATTTAAGTCGTAAACACGAATTTACAATTTACTACCAAGCAATTTAAAATGTTTTAAATTATGTCCTGATTCTTAAAAAAAAAGCACATTCTGCAACACTTTCAGACTGTCCTGTAAAATTTTGTTTTCAGTTAAATTGTGAACAGCCTTAGTTACATACCGATTATCTTGTATTTCCAGATTATATACCGATAAACCTATAAATTGGTTCCTTTTCATACTTTTTTTGTCTTTAATAATCATAGCTTCTTTTAAATCATATTATATTTTTATTAATTTTATATTTAATTTCTAGTAGCTGTTTTTTTAAATTTATATACTGAGCAAATTAAATCTAAGAGATGAATTGTTTGGTATTGTAGTTTACTTATAATTGGACGAAAGGCTTTAAATTACAAGCCAAATAAATAAATAATTCTTCGGTAACCATAATTGTACGAAAATCAGCATTTTGTCCCGATGTATTGCTAACATAGGGTTAAATCTCGAATTCGCAGTGCGTTCCCGGGTAGACGGAGTTGGAATATAGATTACTATTTTTTATACGGAACTATGGAGATGTTGAAGGATGATGTATTAACGCTTCCGATGGTTTTTGAGGTGTTTCTATGACAGCATCTCGAAATAATCCAAATGTTGGCCCTGGTTCGTGTATTGCTTGAATTTCGAACAAACATGTCAAATGTAATTTCGCATGTTCTGATGGTATGAAATTTTGGACATTTTTCTAAACTCCACCTCAATTCCTCTCAGGTCGATGCCAATTCGATATAGTTGATGGTTAAAACCTCCTTCTGAAGGGTAGAAATCCATAATGATTTTAGAATTTCTCCATCTGTTGAAAGTTGTGGTGATTATGATTCACAAGACTTCCACGTGGTGCTTCAATGACAGAGTTTACTAAGTTTTTCTTGACGGTGTTGCCATATCCGTTTGAATTTTCGTCATAACTTATTATTGTTTGCGGTAAATCATTATTATTATTTTTATGTTTATTATAATTAAATTGCGTAAAGTAAAGGTGATTCGTAATTTATTTTATTCTCTTTACTTTATAACATAAAATGTAATTCACTATTCTTAATAAGATAGAAACAACATAAACAGAAAAAAAAAGAATTTAAATTCAAAAAACAATGCATGTATGTCTGTTGGAGTGGGAACGAGCGACCGCCATTCGTCCTTAGAATCCACAGGTGCCTCTTTTAATTCTTTCATTTCTATATTGTTTAAAGAGCCGCCTTCCCTTTTCCAAAAAAATTAAAAATAATACATTTTGTAACGTCACGCTTGAGTTTAGGAGACAAGATCAAATAACACTGAGCGAAGCTGGAACACCCATAGCTTTAAACGGTCTTTATTCGGGGAAGCTGAGTACGATCTGCCTGATGTTATAAAGTCGAAGTACATTGCTTCTCGTAGCGCATTTATTAAATAATGGAGAATTTTGCTTGCACCTTCTGCAATCCCAATATAAATAATTGAAAACCACAGGATATTGTACTCACCATAATTTTTGAAAAGGCTGTACGAATCAGCGGAAGCTCCTGAACGTAATAGTTTTTTCTTATCCCCAACCAAAAACCACAACTAGACCAACTAACCTCGACTCTTTGATTCTTTACATATAATTAGGAAGACCTATTTCGGCGGAATTTCTGCGAGTGTAATGTAATTTGTGATTCTTTTAGAATAATCTCTTCTACTTTAAGTGCGCCTATACCTCAAAACATAAAACAGTATTTTTGTCATAACTTTTCATATATTTCTTAACATCTTAATGTTATAAAATTCCTACGTATGACTGGAATTGGACAAATATTAACGGTTATTAAGCCTTTTTATTAACCCTCTGCAACTGACGTGCCCTAATTGTAACAATGTGACTGACATGGGGTCTGGCAGACCTCATTTTTAATCGATTTCCCATGTTGAAGTTTTTGACTGGCGCCTTCTTGGCGCATTTATGTACAACATTAAATAGTTTTCAATCTAGCATAGGTTAAAAATTAAGAAAGACGTTTTTTCAAGGTATGGTTTATTTCATTTAGTTCCATAATACAAAAACAAAAAAGACTCTTCTCTTAAAAACAAAAATAAAACAATTATTCTTACAAATATTGAGGAACTTCTTTTTTTTACCTTAAAAAACACTTATCAGATAAGTTTTGTTTTGATTTTCAGCTAAATCATACGGTTAGATCAGTACATGTTCAGTCTAAAAATTTCAGTATTAGTTCAGCAGAGTGGATTGGAACACTGCAAGCAAATAGGTTTTAAACAGGAACAGCAGTTGTATTTTGTTTTTCTTGGTAATTTAGATGGATATATATCTATATGACACAGTTTTCTTCCACTGCCTGTCTCAGGCTGAATTTTTGGAGGTGAAGGAGGCAAATCTTCTCCCAGAACTCGACTGATGGTCGTGCGCAATTCTCGTGGTGATCTTTCATTATATGCACGTGCTTTCATGAGATCTAGCACCATTTCACGAGCCATATTCAACAAAAATTGGCCTCTTTTCAATTTTGTGAAAGTTACAATGTTTGGTAGCCTTAGAATATTATGAGCTGGCACTCTAGAATGTCTTGGACCCTCTTGATCAGACCATACAAAGCCATTTTTACATCGGTAAAAATTCTTACTTATGGATTCTTTTTGAACTTCCGCAAAGCTATTACCTTCCTCTTGAAAACCCGCTTCTAGAGAAATTTCGTCGTCCTCAAATATAATTTGTTCTGAAATCTTTGCCCTCTTCATCAAGTTCTTCGAGCCACTCAGTTATTTGCTGTTCGCTGCTTTTAAAAGTTCCAGCTGATGTTCTTTTATAGGATGTCATTTAGCCAAAATACAATTTTACTGTTCTGAGGTCTGAGAGACGATATGTAATTTTACGATATTACTTATGTGAGGTCTGCAAAACCGTATTGAATTTCAAAATAATACTGACGTGGTGATCTGCTGGCTACTTACACTAATGCTGATGTACGGGTATAATAGACCTTTTACTGCGCAGTTAAACACGTGCGTTGCCCCCAATTGCTCTTTTCACACTCAGCGACGTAGAAGCATGAATAGAAAAGGTAACGAGAGCGTAGAGATCATAACTTGGAATTTTACAAAGTTACGCACGATTGTTGTCTTTGCGGGGTCTGTCAGACCACACGTCAGTTGCAGAGGGTTAAAACTGTAATGTAATGAATACAAAGAACATTTAATTTATATGTAAATATTAACGAATTATTAAAAATTATTCTATATCAGTGTATATTCACATTGGAAAAATTTAAAGAGAATTCCCATGTAATCTTAACTTTTCTTTTGTCATGCAGGAGTGAACGCTTTCTTCTTGAATTTTAGTCTGGTCAAGCCATAATAATTTTGTTGTAGAGGGGGATTAGTTGTCCCCATTACAGCAACAATTCACGTCACCAGAATGATTTTAACTCTTACTTTTGCAATCATTGTGTGATTGTTGGTCCTTTACCGACTGCTTGGGCAAACTATTTTGTTACAATTCAGGCATTTTCAATGATTCCATTGGCATTTCTTCCCTTAGGAATAAGCAAATGTACAATTGAAACATATATTGTGTTTGAGTATGACATGTTTAAAGAACTCCTACTCAAACACAAAGGAAATAAGTACACAGCGAACAGTATTCCCAAGAGATGAAAACAATATTGGTTCATTATTTTAAATTACTCGCTAATTTTTGGTAAAAAAAATTACTAATCTTTGACGAAAAATCGGTAATATATTTCTGCAGGAAATCACAAAATAGCAGTCCTATGTTTTTATGTTCTCCAGCGATTAATTTAAGGAAACCGCAAAATAACATTCGTATGTTTTGATGTTCTCTAGCGACTAATGTAACATGGGAGCGAAATTTAATAAAATAGCAAACAACGAAATTAAATTTAAAATGATGTAAACATCACATGTTGAGAATTATTAATAGCATTTTTACAACAAATTTAAAATGTCCTATTCTAGAAAAATTTTTGTATTATTCGTCAGAAATCTTATAGTCCCTTCAAATTTTATTTTTTTGGGAAAAATTAATCTGAATAACATCAACGAAAAATATGAATACCAAATTTCTTAACCAATTTTTTGTGTAAGGTAATTCAAGTTAATTTTGAAAATGTTATCGCACATCCTTTGGCATCTGCGAGAAGCCAACGTTCATTTTCTGCAACTTCGGTACCCAAAGACTAGTTAGCAATATGATATTTTGTTCAAAACCGTATATAGATTGTTCAGTATGTAATCGTATTAAATAAATTGCAATAAAGGGCATTGCGAAAGAGACACAAAATAAAGACAAATTAATTTATTGGCAGAAATTCTTTTGAAAGTGATTCAAATAATATTTCTTTACATTTCTTTGATCACAGTGAAAAGAAATATCTGTATTTAAACTCAGAAGGTTATTTTTAAATGACTTCGACGTACAATTTGGAAGATAACAGCCGATGCAGACACATATCTATCCCTGAAGAGAGGCCGCCTAGATGTGCCTGACGAGCCAATCGACAAATCAAATAAATGCTTCTCAAACCCTGCCAATAAGAAACTGTAGGCTGACTACGAGGTGCGATTAAAAAATAACCGTTATTTTGAAATTTCGTGAGTTACGTATGTTCGATTTTCGCATATTTTTGTTTCTGTTATTTTGGTACATATGTCTGTTATATATGTTGACAATATCAGCCATTTTGGATTGTCAGTTTGTTTCTGACAGATAAAAAGGTTAGTCGTGTTTTGGTGAGCCCTTCGATTTTTTACTATTCGAAAATATTGATCGATCAAAGAAACTGTATTAAGCTTTGTGTAAAAAATGAAATTAAATGTGTAATGACATTTGAAATGTTGACTGTGGCGTTTGGCGAGTCTACTATGAGCAGAACACAAGTTCAATTGTGGTATAACCGCTTTAAGGAAGGTCAAAAGATGTCAACGACGATTCTCGTCCAGGTCGCCCGGGCACGTCAACAACCGATGAAAATATTGAAGCAGTGAAGAAAATGATTTTGGTAATTGTCGAATCACTATTAGAAAGGTTGTTGGTGCTATTGGCATATTCGACTCATGCCAAGCAATTTTTACGGATGTTTTAGGCATGAAACGTGCGGCAGCGAAGATTGTTCCAAAATTGGTACATTTTGAGCAAAAACAACGTCGCATGGACATCGTTCAGGAGCTGTTAAAAGTCGTCAACGACGATCCAGATTTCCTCAAAAAGGTCATAACCGGTGACGAATCATGGGTGTATGGCTATGACATTAAAAGCAAAGCCCAATTATCCCAATGGAAGTGTCCAAGACGTCCAAGACCGAAAAGAGCACGTCAAGTTCGGTCAAATGTCAAGGTTTTGCTCACGGTTTTCTTCGATTGGAATGGCGTGGTGCATCATGAATTCTTGCCACAAGGTTGTACGGCCAATAAGGAATACTACCTTGAAGTTATGCGCCGTTTGCGCGAAGCAATTCGTCAGAAATGCACAGAATTGTAGAAAAACCAACCAAGGATTTTGCATCATGATAACGCACCAACTCACACATCGATGCTTTTGCGTGAGTTTTTGGCCAAAAACAAAATCGCAATCATGCCTCAACCACCGTATTCACCGGGCTTGGCCACCGCTGACTTTTTCCTCTTCCCAAAACTGAAGACACCGATGAAACTGAAGACACCGTTTTGCTACGATTGAGGAGATAAACGAAAAATCGAAGCAGGAGCTGTTTTCGATACCAAAAAGCGTGTTTCAGAACTGTTTCGAGGATTGGAAAAAACGCTGGCATAAGTGTATTATATCTCGGGGGTATTACTTTGAAGGGAACAAGATAGTTATTGATGAATAAATAAATACTTTTTGAAAAAATTGAAAATAACGGTTATTTTTTGATAACACTTCGTAAGTTTAAAAATAGAATGCATGCCAACCCACTGAATGTGCGAAGCTCTCCCATATCCCATTTAAGGAACGTAAGAAGATTTGTATTTTTGTTCAAATAACAAAAGCTGTAAACGAATTATTCTAATAATGCAAAATTAATTGGTAATTAAATTATTATTGAATTTATTAAACCGATACGCAAAAATAAAAGCCCATTAAAATATAATTCGCCTTCTGTAACATTTTTTCGCTTAAAAATAAAGTAAACAGTAGCATCATTCGTGTGCGAAATATATTTGAGCTGCAAAAGTTGTGACAACTCTATATTAATTTCTTATTTGTATTTCGCAGAAATAGCAAATGAGCATTAAAGCCTTAAGCATAAATGACTTAATTAATAGCTAAAAATTTGCAATGGGCAGACAAAGTCGTGAATTCCGGGTACCCGCCGGAAAGGTATACCACTTTGTTTGTTTATAATTTTTGATTAAATGAAAGAGAATGGATCTTATATTGATTTATGTATGTATTATTACATTAGCATTTATGTGTAGAATACAATATCAGATAAATGTCCGCCTCTGTTAGCGTCACAAATGGGAGCACTTTTGAGTACATTTTTCATTACATTCTCACACATTTCACGTGGTATTTCATTAATTTCATCACGAATATTTTGTTTGAGTTGCTCAAGCGTTTCTGGTTTGTTTGCACAAACCTTGCTTTTCAAATATTTCGGAGCAGTCAAATCAGGCGACCGTGGAGGCTAATCAACGTCACCATTTCTTGAAATAACTGTTCTTTGAAGACCAAGCTCCTGAGCACGGCGTCAAACTGAGGTTGATGGATTGTTTTGAACACTTCCTTGAGCAGCAGTAATGTTTACAGCCGATCTTGTATTATGCTGTGGTCCATGCTTGGCCCTATCAGCTACAGACCCTCCTTCTTCGAAATCATTCACTACACGATAAATAGTGCGTCTTGTTGGCACATTGTTTTTCTTTAAAATTTCACGTAACTTTCTCATCTTCACAGTAATCGATGATTGATATTGACCAAATGTTTTAACGATTAGGACACGTTGGTTTATTGAATATTTTTCCATAATAAATTTGCCACGTGTCGACTTCACGACTGCCAAATATGAACTGTCAAGACTAATGTTCACCAAAATGGAGGCAGAACAAGCTAGTATACCTTCCCGACGGACACCCTGTATTTGCGTGAGAAAGGTAAAAGATGTCAAATACAGTACCATGAAGAATTTTTAAGAAGCAAGATGACCAAAATGTGAAACGGACAACGAAATGAGTACTAAAGTTTGGAAAGTAAAAGTAAATCCAAACTCTGATACTCAAAAAGTAGCTAGAAATATCACGAACACTTTTGATAATGCAACACCATTAAAAGTAGTAGACCATAGCTGGTCTTATTGACTAATATGGATCATTTAACAACCGAAGAGCTGGTACAAATAATTAAAACTGTGTACAAAAGTGGTGATACAAACGTGAGTACTTTTCGTGCATTCCGTGATGATTACGGTCGTCATAATTGACCCACTATGCAAGAAATTGGCAAAATTATAAAGAAATTTTAAAAAGCAGAAAGCATTATAGATGTGGTATCGTTTCTGTTAGTAAAAGTGAGGTGGATAATCCGAATTTCAATTCAGAGCGCAATGTCAGTATCATAATCGACTTCTTGGCCTGCAACTGAAGATTATGAACTGAACGATATGTGGTCATTTAAATGATATTGTATTTCGTACATAATGACAAGCCTTACAATGAAATAAAAGTCTCATCGAAATCATAGCTTTATGTGTGTTTCATTTAATTTCAGTTTTGAAACAGAAGATTGGATAACCCGGTATGTGGAAATTCAATCTAACTAAGCGCATGAATTTGGCTAAAAATATGAAACAACGGTCTATTCACTGACGTAAATTTGAAATACTTAGAGTTAAAAAAAATTCAAAATTATGAATAATTATTATTAATTATAATTATAAATAAATAAATTTTTAATAGTAATAAATAAATACATAAATGTGTTTAAAAAAAAAAAACATAAAAAAAACCTGGTAGAGACTGGGTGGCATTGGGGATCTGTAATCTCGTGTTAATTGAATCAACAACATTTTGAAAAATAGTACAACTCCTAGAAAAAAAAATTGGGCTTATTACGGAACCAGATGTTTCAACAGTGGAGTAACCCTAAACATTCCCCCAAAAAGCCCTTGGAAAATTCTTTCAAAAACTATTGATAGTTCATCATAAACCAATGGATGGGCATCAAAAACATTGTGTGCAAACTTTAAGTTAGAACCGAGAATGGAAAATTATACCTATCACATGCGTTTGTATGAATTTTAAATGTTTACTCCTAATATTGAGCGATAGCCTTATGTGTTGTATTGTTTTCTTAATAGCCGCCTTACTTGCATCAAGTGGATTATCAGTATTTTATTTCAGTATTATATTATATTTAATTTCGTATTAATTTTAATTTAATATTAAATTTTGTCTCATATGAAACTATAATTGCTTAAAGAAATTTCTCTTTCTTCAAATATACGGAATGACATAATTTTCACTACCGCCCAGCCAACACAGCACAGTTTACAAAGTTTCTGTTATCAATGACTGTCCTTACTTTTCTCGTGAGTGTTCTGCATCGAATGGAAAGTCAGTGTCTATGTTTTGCTTATGAATAAGGCTAAAATGGCCATGTTGTCAGACTCAGTTCATAACTTTCTTCTATGTTAACCAGAATTCAATTAAATTGAACGTGCCGCAAATCGACCGAAGAAAATAAGAAACACCAAACAATGAGCGCCACAAACACCCATCAAAATTGATGTCACTGTGATCAAAGGTGCATCCTACTGGGATAGAAGATAGCAGTAGGACGGTCTTTCAACAAACCATGTTTTGGGGAAACAAAACCAATCTGTTCTATTGCATACTGTTTTCGTTTTTATCCAGATTGTTATAGGAAGCAAGGCCTTTCACACTACTGTGTACTTAATGGATTTCTAAAGGGTGTTTTGAAGCAAAGCTGTTTAAAGGAACAGGAGAAAATATTTTCTTAAAGGCGTGACAGTGCAGTTTGTTTTTCTTCGCATTACTAAATTTCCGATGCGTGCTCAATTATACAGAATGCCAGATTATAGGAATGTGTAGGTTAAATAAAGTAATTTATGTGGAAGGCACCAGAGGGAACGTGGCTATTCTGTCCACTTTTTCATGTTTTCCCGCAATTAACATGATGTAACCAATCAGGATTAAAGTTACTTTAGTCCGCAAATTGCATGACTTAAAAAGTAATGCATTTTTTGTACTAAGTTCTGGAATAAAAGTAGGCGGCGTTGCCACGCCTGTTCCGGTGTTCCACATATAAATTGATCGATTTTTCAAAATTAAATGTTTTCCTGTAACTCTTAAGTCGTAGGGATCTACATTTGTATCCATAGTATTATTTGTAGAGATTATTAGAACTTGAGAATAATCGGAAGCTACGCTCCTTCTGGTATCTTCAAATGACCGATATAATCACATGTTCTTAGCTTCAAATATCTCAAACAATAGCATTGAAGTCGGGAAAAATTTTGCATAAACTTAATACTGACAATGAAAATGGATTGCTTGGAAGCGCACCTCTACAGATCCTACTGTAGTAGATTACATTTCTGCCAATAGCATGCAGATACACTGACCGGATTAACCTGCCGTTCCTGGTACTTAATATTGAGTGATAAAATTTCACTTCGCAAACTTTTATTATACTAAATAGAAAATAAATTATTATCAATAATAGCACTGACAAATATCGAGAATATCACAAGGCTTAGATCATGATCTCCCAAAGATTTTTTTTGTAAATTTAGTTTGTAAAGGTAATTATTCACCTAAGCTGTTTTTTTTATTCCCAAATAGGAACTAATTAAAAAACGTCAATTGTTAACAATCCACTGAAATGTTTAATCTGATGGAATCTACATCCAACAGCATGTTTTTTGGAAGCTTTGCTAATTATAATTTCAGCTTTTTCCTTTGATTTTCTTAATAAGGCTTTTTCAACTTAAATTGTGCATTGAGATGTTCTGAAGGTAACACTCTAAACAAAATTACCAAAGCTTTCGCGAATAGGGTTAAGGTATGATAGCGCACAAAACAATTTTCGTAGGGCTTTATTATCATTTTTGATAATAAGCTCAAAATATTCGATGTTTTCGCGTAAGTCTAAAGTTTCAGTGATTTATTATCATTTTTTGCCACCTGTAACGGTAGGGTTGAAACATTCTGCGCTTGCTTCAGAGACTATCACTTTAGTTGCACAAGAATGTTCACATATGTTTTCATAGTCTTTGTTTCTCGCTTCCTCAATGCATTTAAATCTCATTAAAGTCTTTCCCTTTTCTAATTTTAAATGACAAAAAAAAAAGACTTACTATTGCAACGACTGAAGAAGGAGAAAAAAGTGGTTTTATCTTTGATTATCATTCATATTTCGGTGTCTCTAAAATTGCTTGTTTTTTATATCTGTTAAATCAGTATGGGTTTATATAAGATTAATAGCAGCCTCCTTCTTACATAAAAACGAAATTTAAATATGTATTGGATGCTTTGGAAGAGGAGTGGAAGTCCGTTTTGAAAACCTTCTTGGGGATGGTAGAAATGATGTGAAATGACCAATTGATCAGTTGAAGGTTCTATGATGGCCTATTATTTTCTACCTGGGATGCATTTGCTCACGTTTCATGTAAAATGTCATTTGGGAATACGTTAATGCTCTGTGAATAGAATAATTCAAATATATTACAATAGAGCAGTTTGTATTGCACTCTAATGTTTATAAATAGACTGTTTGGATAGGATAGTACGGCATATATTATGAGCTTTATTGAATTAAATTACCTATGCGCATGTCCCACTGTGCCTATCCACCTGTTTTAGCCCAATAGACTAACCTACTAACATATGCTATGAAGATACATATAATTTCCTTCACAGTTTTATCTACGTATTAAGTTCTAGCTACAAATTTATTACTGTTTTGGTATTAAATAAATTTATTTCCCAATACATAAAATTTTCAAATATTTCAAATACCACTGGAATGCATCGAAGGTCGTAAAAATAACAAATTTGAAATTTTGTATTTTTTTTTTTTTTTGTTCTCATAACCTAATACAGGGTAGCCACCAGTTGTGCTGCAATAAGAAATTCAAAAAACTTTTTTTTTAAATCAATGTATTTCAATGTATTTTATTTATTTTTATTTTTTTATTGTATAGAAAATTTAGTTTTTTGTTATATATCTAATTAGTTTTGAAGATAATAGACCGTAAATGCCCACTGCATGCCTATTCACGCATTTGCGACACCTGATCAGAAAATTATTCATTGCATGATCGCCTTAATTATTGTTTTAATGGACTGCTTCGATTCAGTCAAATTCCTTGTTTTCGTTTTGTACACTTCTTGCCTGACATAACCCCATAAGAAAATATTTGGTGCAGTAAAATCAGGTGACCTTGGAGGCCAGCTGAAAGTGGATATTAATTTCTGGATATTAATTTGTTTGGGAATTTTCTTTGGAGCTCCGTCAGAAGTGGTCTGGCTATGTGTGCAGTTAATCTATCTTACTGAAACCAAATGCTGTTGAAACGGATACGTCTTCGGTGCAGTTCTGGGTAAAAAACTCTTGCAACGTCTTTAAATTATGGTCCCATTGATAGTTACTGTTACACCGTAACACGATTCATGCGCCACTCTGTACATATATAGATGTTAATTGTTGCTTCTTTTAATTGTATATATTTGCCTGTTTTATTTATGTTTATAAGCGAATGAAGCGTAGCAATAGAATTTCACTGGGAGGAGAGGGGCTAAATTCATTCATTCATTCATTCTGGGGGTTTAAATTTTATGTACACAATGAACCTAATTTGAAAATTCTGGCGGCTGCTGGGTTCTGGGTTGCTAAGCCCGCCGAGCACCCCCTTGCTACACCTATGTGCGGACTATATTTTAAGAATTTGAGGGTTACTTCGGAGTAGTATTCTATTGAAAATGGAATAAAGGAGAACTTGTAACCAAGACGATATAATTTCACTGATTATGGAAATTATTCAGAAGAGCAATAACGTCTTTTTATTCACTCAATATGAGTTTTTTTCATTCGATCTTCGATGGAGTTCTTTAAACATATATATACATTTTATTTCCAATTTAGAAAAAAGATATAATGTTATATCTGTCGCGTTTTTATTTCAGATAGTCCCAACATTATGTATTCTGGATTGCCGTAAAAATCTATATCGGTTTAAGCATCTGCCTGACAGTCCATCTGCGCGCCTGTTGAACGTCGATCTGCTTGAGGTATAAAACTAAAATTTCACATAAGAATATCACCTGGCTATGGCCCAGTAGAAAAACAACAGGTCCCCTTATCATTTATTCTTTGATTAAGAGCAATATATAATGGCAGATGACACGTAAAGGAAAAGCCAGCTCAATGTACATACCTTTTAAGAGGCTGCCATAGTTATAGGCATTGTTTTCAAAAAAAATGAAGAAAATTAATTTTTACTTAGAAGTCAACATATCATGTATGACTAGTAGGCGTTTCCAAACCTTCCAAAATTCATTTGATTTATAAGACGTAAGATCGCCCATAACGCAACGACACACAGTTGTTCTAAGTAGAGAAATTGGTCCTGTAGAAAAAAAAAACCTGATCATAAAAAGTCAAAAATCCATCATTTGAATAATAAGACTTTTTTTAGAATTCTTCTAACATTTTTCAAAATAAATAAACAAAATCAACATAAGGTCGTAATTGGCGCGAGGGAACCTGCCCAATTGACATTCGTTTGTAAAGTAACGTCGTGATTATTAAAAAATGAAAAAATAAAAACTACAATAAGATAAAACTATTCATAATGCATAAAAGGAAGACATTTTTCGATACGATCAACTACAAATAATGGATTGGGACATCCTGTATGACCGTAGAGAGCACAAGAGTCATAGGTGGCAGTATAAAAAAGCTTGTCTTACAAGGACTAATCCATCTATAGGCAAGATTTGACTTAATATATCTCCTAAATGTTGCACATTTATTAGAACCGATATGCTGTAGTAAATGATTGACTTGACCTTTTAATTACAGCATGATAGTTGAACAACACATATATATCCATGAATATAAGCCTTTATATCTTGCATGAGAAGAGTACATATTTCACAATCAACTCGTTCATCCACCCGGTATCGGTCATCAGAATCAATCGCAATCTATAGTGGTTGTTATATCTACAAGTTTCGGGACGGCCAAATTTTTAACGTTTGTCAAACTTTGCGCCTACAAATGATAAAATAAATGGTATAGTAATGATAATGGTATAAAATAAGATAAATGAATTGTATTCATTTTCGAGAACATTTAGAATCAACGAGTCCAATTCTGTACAAATATGCACATCGCTGTAAAATATATATCTTTATAGAGCATTACATTTTTCTTTTACAAAAAAAGGCCGTGATAAATCGTTATGTACTTATCGACAAATGCTCTAAATTAATGGACAATATTGCATTTAGTAAAATTGAGTGAAAGGTGTATATCTAAGAATATACGAGTACGTGAGCTACGTACATTCGACTTCCGATTATTATTTTCTTTTATGTTGGTAGTTTCGTCTCAAAGATATGTTGACGGTTTTATCTATACGGCATATTTAGTTTGTTTGTGAGAGGCATAAATAAGACAAGTGGCCAATTAACGTCGCCGAAACGTGAGATTACTCTTTCTGGAGACTTCTCATGCATTAAAGCCAAAATCGGTTGTATTGTGTAGCTCGTGGCACTGTCTTGTTAGAACCACATATCGTCCCGTTCATAATCTTCAATTGCAGGCTAAAAAAAAAAGTTTGTTACCATACTGTCATAGCGCTCTAAATTGAAATTTGAATTTCTCGAGACACTTTTATTAAAAGAAATTATGCTTTCGGAAGTGCGTACTTTGCAATGATGTGCGCATCTGACCACATCAGTAACGCCACGTCTTTTCAATTTTTTTTATAATCTTGCCAATTCCTTATATAGTAGTTCGATTATGACGACCATAATCACCCCGTAATGCTCGAAAATTTCACACGTTTGAATCACCACGTTTGTAATAAGTTTTAAGTATCTTTACGGATTCTTCGGCTGTTAAATGATCTATGTTCGTAAATGGCAAACCTTTCACTAAATAAATAACACTTCAGATGACAGATATTTAACAGCTGACAGCTTTGCCAGACCAGCGGTCTTGAAACCGCTAAATGGATAACCCTGACAAAAATGCAAACAGTCAGAAATCTGTACCGGACGGGATACTGTGAAAACTATTGATCCAAACTTTTATTCTTGTACGAATTAGTTCTGCTCAACACACTGCATATTACGATGTACTGGCTGACCAGAAATTTTATTAAAAAACTAATGTCACTTCTCTATTTCTCTGATTTGATGATATCGAGCGTAACTTAAATGTCGTGTTTTTGATGCGGTATTACACGAAAAATTAGAAGAACAAATTAGGTCTGTTTTGGCTAAACTGTTTCTAGCTATCTCAACACACTATATAGACCTATCTATCCACGTTCAATTTAAACGTAAAATAGTACATCTCGGTTTCCTGACCAGCCTAAAATTCGTGACATTCGGTTCAATAGTTTCGCATAAACGTACAAATATTCTGTTTATGTATAATATTATACATTTATGTTATGTTTACTAGTATGACACTAGTTAGAATAAGTGGGGAAATTGAGTTTCCCACAAAAACCTCAAAAATATAAGCAAAAGTTTAAAGTGTGTTTTTGTTTTCACGGTGACCGCATTAAAGACTCCGTGATAAGTTCATCTTTGGGTCCTCTGGTGTCTGAATCGACCCATCCTCACTTGTACATATCTCTACTTGTAAGTTGATTATTCATATGTGAAGTAGATATCACCCGAAAAATTCCAACTTCTGATTCATTGAACTTTTCCATTACACCAACCAACAAGGTCATTGTTACACAAACGAGTCGAATATTCTGCGTGTCAAAACCCCATTTCTTGTTATGCATAAATTTACTTTGGCAACATAGAGGATGCTACAACTTGCGGTATGTACAAAACTGGAAATATTTCTTGTGCGATGTTCTCTTTGTAGCGACATTGCCAGCATCTGATGCTTACATAATGAGCACTTCCGTTCGCTTGGCGTGTTGAACATTTATTGCGAAGTTGTCAGAGAATATGTTATGGTTTTTGCTAAGGCAATGTTCTTGATGAAGTACTATTATTGATTCCACTTCAGTTCATTATAATAAAAAGCAACTACTACCACATTGTCTGTATATAAAATATTAAAGATTAGAAGAATAGAGGAGCGAGTAAATGCACCAAAGTTTATTTGAATTGAATCGTTGTATCAAATTTTGGTAATTTTTTTTAACTACCACAAATTAAAGTAATTGGGGGAAAAGTAACTGGAAAAGATACAGGTGAACTGGAATTGTTTCGACATTTCAACAGGTGGATGGATGGTCAGAATGACAATTCGAAAGGCTTTGATGGCCAACACAATTGCCATCCACTACATGACATTTTAAGGCGAAGTTCCACTTATGGATTATTATTTTTTTCTCTACTTGTTCTTCCGAAACCTTGATGTAATCCTGGTTCAATAAGTCAGACCGACAAGCTTTTGTTCATGAAGTAACATAGAAGAAGTCGATCACAGTGATTGAAAACCACTGTATATGCCTTTTACCTGTTAAAAAACTCAATATCACAATTCTGCAAGAGTTAAAGAAAATCTACGTAGCAAAGCGGGCAAGCGCTATTGCATGAACGTAACCAAAGTAATCTTTTTTGAAACGCATTGCCACTTGTGTAGAGAAATTGAGTTTTTTAGGATAATATCAAAAGGAAAAGAGATCCTGTCCTAAATACGATGAACACACACAAACTGCATCAAAGAGTGAATCGCACCAAAAAGAAGTTATATTGCCAATTTGGAGGTTTTTAAGGAAAAGAATTCCAAGGAACCAAACCAAAAATTTTGAAATCTACTGTCAACTATCGATGAAAGTGAAATTGAAACGGTAAATCGTAAAAACGTGATATTCCACCACAACGAATAGTGAGCCTCACACATTTCTGCAGATTCGACAACAAATATTGGAGCTTGGATGTAATTGATGACCCATCTAATTAACATAATTCTGATCGTTTCCGGTTTTCATTTATTCCTGAGTTATTATTATTATGGAATTATTTTATTGGAAAATCCTTCAATGCATATGAGGCGTTCGCAGTATTTTGCTGGCAAGGGTCAATCATTCTTCTAATTTAAAATCACAAAATTGCCTAAATGAGACCACAATAAGATGACATTTCCATTTTAGATTAAAATTGATAACTTGAGTAAAAATTGTAAATTTTCTTTGAGAAAAAAAAACAGAAATTACGTGTTTGCTTCTGATGAGTATTTCCTTTTATTACAGAATGAAATTACTTCTGAAATGTGGAATGAATATGCACATGATTGCTATTAAACGTGCAAAAAAAAAAAAAATAAACAGATGAATAGTAATGATACCACATATAATCAAACTGCAAGCAGGCAAATTCTTCTCGTCCCCTGCAACAAAAACGAATGTCTAACAAACGGACAACCTAATAAATTCTGACAGGTCAAAGATTATATTCCTCCAAATCTGGATTAGGGTACGCAGCACGGTATGCAATATACCATCAGTTAAGAAGCTGTGGTCAATACCATATTTTCTTGTATATAAAATATCTATTTATCAGTTTTTCTATTGAGAGATTATAATTTTTGTTATGTTTCGAAAACAAAAACCACTAATTTTGAGGTCGCTTACAAATGAATATAAAATATAGTACATTTCTAATATTTTCAGAATAAACGTTGGGTAAATTCCTTTCCAAACGAAGACTTAATTCGTCCCCGTTGTGACACCTATAATCTACGGTATTTTTAAATCGCCAATGATCGTAGTGGTTCCTTAAGACATAAAATATAGGATGATTTTTCAATCGTAGTTTTTTTAAAAATCGAATAAAACGCTCAAGTTTGCACCATATATTAAAATTTTTTATTGGAATCCATAAATTGGTCTTTGCCATTTAATTTTTAAAGACAATTTCATGTAAATGTTGTCCACGGCTGCGTCTCAAAATGTCCATTCGGAAGGTCAAATTTTTCGTCGCTTTTTCGAGCATTTCAGCCTGTATTCCACAAATAAGGCGTGTTATGTTATCCTGTAAGGCTTCAATAGTGTTTAGATTATTCACATAGACTAACGACTTGACGCATGTGAATCGATGGTTTTATGTCCAATAAAGAAAATTTGGTGCAACATTTGGAGATAACAGCACGAATTGTTGATTCAGCAGGTCGATTATGACGACCATAAAATGGTCGTATCAGACGATGCACATTTGCCACAGAGCATGAATTTTGATAATAAAATTCAACGATTTGCTATCGTTGCTCGTTTGTTAGTCATTCCATGATGAAATGGCTGAATACTCGTATACTGTACACTTTTCACTTTGTGAGATGACGTTTGGACGCCACTACCAACCAGTGCTGCCAACCGGAAAAACTTAAATCCTAGAAAATCTCACTATAGTTGGGATTGTTCTTTCCAGTGTCTATTCGAGTTTACTTCTCCCGCTTGCGGCTTTTAAAAAATCAATAATTGATAATTTATTGACAAATTTCTAAAAATATCGATTTTATAAAGGTCGGTTCAGCCCAAGTCCATTGCCAAGTTCGCGCCCTATTTTAGCTCTATACGTTTTTTCCATCGATATTCAATAGCATTTACACCCTGTTTATAGTAAGAACTGTCAAACTTCTTAAAATATCCGTCAACCGCAAACTCCACCTCTTCGTTGCTGGCAAATATTTTACCACCGAGCTATTTTTTCAAGTTTGCAAATAGAAAATAGTTCAAAGGCGTTAAATCTGGCGTATGAGATGCGTGATGAAGCAATTCGAACTTTAATTCGAATTGGTTGTGTGAGCTGGAGCATTATCTTGATGAAACAATATTCTATTTTACGCCAAATGCGAACTTTCTCCATAATTGCATTACCTGAATGCTGCAATAAATTAGCATAATATTCGCCGTTGTTGCTTTTTCTTTTCTGAAGAATATCAATGGAAATTTAAAATAATCCCATGGCACCCCAAAAAACAGACGCCATGACCTCGTCTGCAGATTGAACCATCTTCGTCTTCATTGGACACGATTTTCTCATCCCAGTCCACTGCTTTGGCTGTTCCCTTGTCTCAAGTATGAAGCGGTGGACCCATGTCTCATCAATAGCTATAAATTGACGTCAGAAATTCGGATTTATTGCGGTGATACATCGCCAAATATTCTACAGAAAAATCTACACGACGCTGCCTTTGCTCTATTGAGTGAGTTAGCGCGGCATCCATCTTGCTCATAAATCTCTTATCTTAAAATTTTTTTGAAATCCCTATCATTTCAGCTAGCTGACGCACCTTCAGCTTACGATCATTTAGTATCATTTTGTGCATTTTCTTAACCATGTTAGTCTTGGCAGCTCGTGCGGCCTCGCTTAAACTCTGCTCCTTAATATTTTACAGTTGTAAACGAAGGAGCAGACTCCGCCAGCGTAGAATATAGCTCGGCTTTAATATTGGGTGGACTGAAACCTTTCAAATGGAAATGTAACAGTGACCAATTTTTTCATGCTGACAAATTCACTGAGATCGTTTACTTTTGATAACTCAAACAAAAATACTAAAGAACGTGTCGCCTTGAAACTTACAAGATTGGCGCTTTTCACCGAAATATTTTTTTTTTTTTTCAAAATTCTGGTACCATTTCTACATAAGGTCGGCTAGTTTTGATACCGCTCTCGTAAATACGCATAAAATGGATATTTTTCAGAATGCCCAAAGATGTTGCCATTAATTGTAAATTTTCACATACTGAAAATAGTCATCCCACCTCATATCATTTTTCAAGTAACCGCCGGAAATGGGCAATATTGGCCTTTATATGATTGTCCCATACAAAATATTGCCCATCTCAGGGATAATTGCATGCTAAAGCTATAAACTGGGTGGATTTTAACTAAATATTCCGTAATATTAAATATTAATATTAATAATTCCGTAAATTAAAAGACAACCAAAATGCCTTGCATGAGTTATGGCATAGTTTATCATATTCAGCGAGCTTACTCTTATCGCGTTTTAACTCCAATGGAATTGACCTTCTGTTTAATGACGACCAGAAGGGGCGTGGTTAATTATCGATTTTTGTAAATCCTGTCAAACATTATAAACAATACAATGGACAAAAATGTAAATTACTGCAGTCTACGATTGAGAAAGAACAAGAAATAAATTAAATTCTGGAGGCTCCGACAATTTATTTATTCAGATACGATCTGGCAAAATATGATGCTATGGCAAGTTTTGCGAAACTTTTTAATGATTTACGACAGTCACCGCCTCTATCAGCCAGCCTGCTAGCTAGCCAGACGGATGGGCATATCTCAATTGGTTTAGAAGATCATGAAACACATTTGGCATTTGGGAGATTCATGATACTTTGGAAGCTTACTTCCGGACATTATATTGTTTGCCATATGAAATAATATATACTTTCATTTTTAGAATGAAGAAATGAACGTACCGTGATAATTTGACAGTTAATTCTGCTAAAACATTCAGCTAGAAAAGATAATTCTAAATAAATCAACTCATATTTAAATTAATTGAAGTTTTAATCGCTTTCTTTTCTTTCTTAGAAATGAGTTTCTTTAACTCAAATCGCATACAGTGCGACTGAAGTCAACGGCTTGATTGAATTTCTTCCTTGAGGAAGTAAGATGGAAGTTCACGGTGGCGCAATAGAACGTGCATATTGCATCACCTTTTTTTGCGGGGTAGAAAGCGCGGGCGGGGAGCGCCTACATCGTTGGGTTGGTGGGCTCATGGAGTTTTAGTCGCTATGAATCACTTCGACGGGAAGCGTCGCGCATTTTGCGTGCGCGCATTTTACGAGAACTCTCGTTCATATATTGCTACTAGGCGACTATATTGTGCTGAATATGGACTACGGTGAATTAGTGAAGCTCCGAGTGCTAGTTTAATTAAAATATGGGTAGAGCGTTTTGAAGAGACCGGTTCAACATTTAAACCACAAGCAAATGGTCGCCCAAGAACATCTAGGACCGAAGACAATGTTGAGAGAGTTATGGAGTCAGTACCAGGAAACCCACAAATGTCAACTCGCAAGAGATCGTCTGTCTTACAGTTATAGCGACGAAGTTTGAAACGAATTTTAACATTGGATCTTAAACTGCATCCATATATGCTGCAATTAACACAAGAATTGAAAGAGTCTGACTTCATAACAAGGCTCGCATTTGCTAATGAAATGCCTAATCAATTTTCCAATTTTGACAATATCCTGTTCTCTGACGAGGCTCATTTCCTTATGAATGGGTTCGTAAACCGTCAAAATTGTCGTTACTGGAACAGTGAAAATCCCAAAATCAAACACCAGAAACCATTGCATAGTCCTAAAGTGACAGTATGGGCAGCAATCTCTGGCAGAGGAATAATTGGTCCTTTTTTTTTCTTCCAAAATGCGCGGGGCCAAAACGTTACGGTTAATACGGAACGCTACGTTGAGATGTAGGACGGATTTTTGGCTCCAGAAATTGAAAGTTCAAGAATAGTGAATTCCAGAACTTGGTTCAAACAAGATGGAGCTACCTGTCACACATCAAATGACTCCATGGTGGTGGTGAAGCAGATGTTCCCTGGCAGACTGACTTCGAAAAGAGGTGATATCCCATGGCCCCCACGTAGTCCAGACTTGACGCCTCTTGCATTTTTTTTTTTTGTGGGGATACCTCAAACACAAAGTCTACAGTAATAATCCAAGAAACATCGTTCAGCTCAAGGAGAATATCCGTGGCGAAATGGCAGCCATTACACCAGTATTACTGAAGAAAGTTTTCAATAATTTTCGTTTGCGGTTAGAGGAGTGCCGTCGTAGAGAGGGTCACCATTTAGATGATGTTATTTTTAAAAAATAAACTCCATTTATTACTCTACAATGCCTTAGACTTATTTTAAACATACCTTTTGTATTTATTTTTTATTTTTGTATTTAGGTACAACTCTTGTTGACGAGAAAACATACTGGATATATAACTATTAGGAATACCATTAGGAATACTGCCTATTCAGCATAAACTTTAGTGGCAATAAATGCCATTTTTGAAAGGTTTCTTTATTTCTTGTTTGTTCGCTATGTTTGACTATTTAAAGCGATCCTTGGCATTCTTTAAAAATGGTTATACCAAATTTGATTACCTTTATTTCCATTTCCTCACACAAAGAATAACAAAAAAATTGCGAACGCAACAAAATTATTCACTTTGATACATAAAGGAATAAATAACGCAAACTTTGTAACGAAAAGCGTCAGAAAAAAACGTACAAATTTTCTTAAGCGTAAAAAGAAATAAAAAGAGAAGTTTTTTCCCCACCTCCATATTCCTCTTTACAGAGAAATGTCGACGCTTTAACTACAAAAACATTAATCTTTCGCTTTAAAAGGGGTATCTGGGGATGGCAACTGTTGTTAGAATGCTTATTTCTCCATAACACATACAGTAATGTGGAGCTGCAATATGCCAACCGACCGTATGTCCGGCCACTCCTTCATGCACTTGTTGAAGTATTATATGGTGTGGGTCGTTGTACGAGCAAACCAAACTTATTCTATGTTAAAAAAAAAAAAAAAAACATAGCTATGAAAACTCAGCGGAAAATAGGAAGTAACAACAGAAACAACAACATATGCACGTTCTCCTTCCTCTGTGACAACGATAAAATATTTTTGCCCAGTCAAAACAAATTTCAAGAAATATACGCAGTACCGAGAATGTGATAGTTGAAGCAGAGATGCTTAATCAAGTCAGAGATTCAGATTTGGCATTTTGGAAATGTTTTCAAAGAAGAGCTCATTGAAATAGTGTAGTCTCAGACTTAAATACAGTAACTCTCGTAATGAGGAACAAAATGCTCCGCAATTAGTTATCGGATAAAGGAGAACAGTTTGCTATCGCGAAAGTAATCTTTGGCTCTACATGAAATAAACACAAGCCAGAAGAATAAAGAAATTTCAGTAGGGAGAACTAACTCACATGCTACTACAGGGTGATATTTTAAAATTTAAGTTTTTCAGGTTGGCATCACTGATTGGTAATGGCGTCCAAACGCCATCTGTTAAAGTGAAAAGTGTACAGTATACTCTGCCATTTCATCATGGAAAGACTAACAAACGAGCAACGATGCCAAGTCGTTGAAATTTATTATCAAAATTCGTGCTCTGTGACAAATGTACATCGTTTGATACGACCATTTTATGGTCGTCATAATCGACCTGTTGAATCAACAATTCGTGCTGTTATCTCCAAATTTCACACCAAATATGTAGAATGCGTACCAAAGAAAATATTGCAGCCGCAGCGACCAGTGTTAATGGCGATCGTGAAACGTTATTTCGTCGCCGTTCTCAGCGATTGGGTACGTGCTACTCAACCACAAGGAAATTTTTACAAGTCGATTTGAGTCTGAAAGCCTATAAAATTCTACTTACGCAAGAATTTGAGCCGAATGACCTACCACAACGTCTAATTTTTGGTGAATGGACCTTACAAAAGCTCAATGGAAATTCGCTGTTTTATCGAAAAATTGTGTTCAGCGATGAAGCTCATTTCTTGCTGAACGGATTACATTTGGAGTGTTCATCACACACATGTCATACATGAATTATTAAGCATCCCGAAAAACCGACAGTCTGGTGGGGTTTATGGACTGATGGTATCATCGGTCCATTTTTCTTCAAAGACGACCGTGGAAGAAACTTTACCGTCAACGGCGAACGACATCGAGCCATGATACGCGATTTTTTTCTGCCCCAATTGACTGAGTTGAACTTGATTGGCATGTGGTTTCATCAGGACGATGCAACATGCCACACTGCTCGTGAAACAATGGATATGTTGAGGGATGACTTTGGTGAGCAGCTTTTCTCTCGATTTGGCCCCAAGATCGTGCAATTTAACGCCTATTGATTATTTCTTGTTGGATTATGTCAGGTCGTTAGTCTATGTGGACAAGTCGAACACCATTGAAGCCTTACAGGATAACATATCACGCGTTATTCGTGGAATACAGGCCGAAATGCTCGAAAAAGTGACGAAAAATTTGACCTTCCGAATGAAAATTTTGAGACGGAGCCGCGGACAACATTTACGTGAAATTATCTTTAAAAATTAAATGGCAAAGACCATTTGAGTGTTTTATTTCATTCAAAAAAAAAAAAAAAACTACGATTAAAATATCACCCTTTACAACCGACATGCTTTTGTAGAGTACCAGGAGGGCTATGATAATCCATTAGTTTCTTAGACACAAATGCTGTGATGCATTTGGATTACTGAACTGCTAAATTATTACTTACTGAACTTAATTGATATAGCTCTACTATAATTTAACATCTTCGGTTGACATGATGGACAGACGCTTGCTAAGTTATACTGAATTCAGCACAACAATTGAATGAAAGTTATGAATCTAGTTATATATGAGTTAAATTAGGTGACCTGTATGGAAATTGCCAGAGTGGGAGTGGATATGCGGTCGAGTTATTCAAATTTTGAAAAATAGTGCCGTTTAAGGTAGTGGACTAAAATTTAGGTTACTGCAAAATACGCATTAGAATTCATAGGGGAGAATTTGAATTTCCAAAAAACAATCAATTTCTATGCGAGTTCTTCGAATGATACTCTGCATTTTCTTTCTCACAACTAAGATTATAAAACGCATGATATGTGCCAAATATAAAGCTAAGAATAAATAGGTAAAAACTGTAATTCCTTTGGTACGTACTAAAAAGAGTGTCGACTTATCCCAAGTTTTGCCAAAAATTGTAAAGCAATATAATGAACAAAACTTTAAGTTGCCATAGAGAGTAATAGAGT
Source organism: Philornis downsi (assembly GCA_019455685.1). NCBI lineage: Eukaryota > Metazoa > Arthropoda > Insecta > Diptera > Muscidae > Philornis > Philornis downsi. The sequence continues at coordinate 31,781 of JAHXMU010000300.1, read as the reverse complement.
AAAATTTAATTTCGAAAAATCGATATATTTTAATGGGAGATACCAGAAAGGGTGTGTCATTGCGATCAATTTTCTCTTAAATTGTAGCAAGTTAGACTAAATTTAATATAACAAAACATAAGGTTTCAAGAACATATGTGTTAAATCACTTATTTGTGTGGGAGGTAGCAGAAAGTGTGTGGTTATTTGGTAGATTTTTCGACGACATTCAAAAATAATGCCCAGAAAGAATTTCGCGTTACTACAGTTTACGGATTAGGAGTTACAATGAAAACATTGAATTTCAGAAAACCGGTCAATTTATGTGGAAGGTACACAAAAGTCAGTTTTAAAAGTTTCACATAGATTTTCACAATTATGGTGTCTACTAGCCAGCCAGACAAATGGGCATCGCCCAATCGTCTTAAAAAGTCATGGAACGGATTTGATCAAAGGATATTTGGTGGTACTTCCTTCATTCCACATTTTCGCAGTGTTAAGTAACACTCGTCTACAAATTTGGAAAAAAATGAAGCATTTTTTTAACTAATCTGGTCGCGAATCTGGCATACAAATTGGGCTATCTCGTCTTGTTCACTTTTTATCGCAAGCTGGCAACACTATAAAACAGTCAATACTGACGCTACAATTTCACAATTATTAACTTGACAGAAGCCCACATTCATTCTAAATCTTCATTATAGTAGCGTTTCAGCATGACAGGAAGATCGTGTGTTACTGATTTAAGATTTTTTTGCTTTGTGCGTGGTGAATATTTGGTTGAAAAAATAGGATATGCCATATCAGAATCATTAAAATATGCTTATTTACATTATTTTGGTTGTGCTGTCAGAAACTTGAATAAACCGTGAACACCGACAATGTTCTGCAATAGTTGCAAAACTATTTTATACAAGTGGTCAAATGGCAAGAAGATTTATTTCTATTTTTCAATTCAAGTACTTTGGATCCGATTTTTATTTCTGTTTAACAAAAGTTGTTGTATTTAATATGGAAAATCGAAAAATATTACCTACGCGAATGTTCCATCAATCTCCAAATCAGTTCAACATCCACCAAATGATCCATTGCCAGTCATTCCCAGTGCTACGAGCTGTGAATCCGAAGCATCTTTCACCAGCAGTGGTAGTTTGTATGAGGCTGATGATGAACGCCGTTTAGTGACTCAAGCTGAGCTGAATGATCTAATTCGGGATTTAACGAAGCAAGATGCAGGATTACTAGCTTCACGCATGCGGTAGTGCAAACATCTTACAGTTGGGACGAAAGTAAAAATCGGTAGAGGTAGAAGCTTGGAATTGGCTGCATATTTTGCAAAAGAAACACTCTATTCTATACTGTACTGATGTCGATTGTTTATTTAAGAAAATGAATCAACCGTATTACAAAACTGAATGGCTGAATGGAATGGATCAATTAATGGTTTATTTGAAATTTTTTGTTTTCCTTTTTGGCCACTCTGTTCTGACGTAATGATGACATGTAGCGCGACTATCCCATAGACAAAGGAAACAACAATATTTTGTGGAACCTCAAGAACAAACCAATGACCTGAATCAGATTAATTTGTAGTTATGTACGATATACAAATAAATTTAAATCACACACCTTATGGTCACCACAGATCTTCCATTTATTATCGTTATAAAAATGCATATTTTAGTGATTGCATATTCTGTTTTTCCAACCAAATATTCACCACACACAAAGCAAAAATAGCTTGAATCAGTAACACTCGATCTCCCTAATATGCTTAAACGCTACTATTATGAAGGGTTAGAATGAATGTGGGCTTCTGTCAAATTAAAAATTGTGAGATTGTTTTACAGTACTGTTTTATAGTGTTGAAAGCATGCGATAAAAAATGAACAAGTCGTGATAGTCCAGATTCGAAAACAGCACACCCAGAGTAGTTAAGAAACATGCTTTGTTTCTGCAGTGTTTTTCCTGAATGCCCATATATTAATTCAATATTTCTCCCACATTATCTACTTCATTTGTTTGACTTGCTGATATCTGTGTTAAGCGGCATACAACAATGGTCGATATTACGTCTACGTCTTACTACTCGTGTAATTCTCATAACTTCCCTCCCATTCAGCTCCATAGTTTCCATAAAATCTGGTTTAGTTGACGGAAATTAGTTTTCGTTTTGTGCTTTCTCTTAGTATCCTTCCGGTTTTTTCCAAATAGACAAATTGTTCAGCATTTAAAGTTGCAAAATGCATACGTTGTGTTTCTTGCTGCTCATCACTTCACTTGGATTTTGATGTTGTATAGCTGGTTTTTGGTTTGTTATTCAGATGCCGCATGGGATTTTCTAAAGTTAATTAGATTTGTAAGTAGAGGAAAGCAAACTGTATAATATTGTGGGCATAAAATCAAATGAAATAAGTTTGCTGCTGTTATTCTGCTATTTTGCTTTCCATGGAGTCCGATTTAAATGAAAGGGATTGAGAAAAGGTTATTTGAAATTGCATGGCAAAGTTTATGTTTGTGGTCTAAATTGGAATTGTAATTATGGCAATTAAGTAAATTTGTTTGGAACAAAAAATAATTTACTTAAAATATATGTGTATCCTACCGCTGATAGTTAAATGTTTGTGAATTTATTTCTCTTGATAAGAGAGCTCATCATATCTTTCTTTCTTGGGCGGCGAAGTGAGCGAATATTTATATGCTTTATACTCGTATGCATTGAAGAATGGGGTTTTGAAATTCGTACATTTTTGAGGAATCGAAGGGTACAAAATGGTACCTTCGCCTGTATTTTCCCCTTACAATGTAGATCCGCGATCTAAACTTATATACTGTCAGGTGCTAAAGACATAAACAAAAGGGGCGAACATGATCATATCGCCCAGAAAAGCTGGTTAAGCCAGAAACATGAAATAGTTTGTGTGCTAGAAAGCTGCACAAATGTAATTTTTGCGCGTCCGAGAGTATCTGGTTAATTTTGCTTTACTGTATTTAATTCAAATCTCTCATTTCTGCAAACATAGTGGTTATCTCTCTTCTTTTATGTCCTATCCGTGTTGAAGGGAGTGTAGGGAAGAATTTGGATTAAAGTTCATTGCAGAAAATGCTTAAATAGTACGTACTTGAATGATTTTAATCGGTCGTTCGGGGTCGGTGACATCAAAATAACAGAATATGCAGTAATTAAAATCAATCATCACGAAATCACGAAAATTACCTCATTATACCTTCACTCGGAGGAATGAACTCTAATTTCATTTCCCAACATCGGGAAAACAAAGCGATCAATAGCCAAGGTAGTGAAATTATGTACCTCCAGGGAAGACTTCTACCATATGATAATTCCATTGCTTGACGAAGCAATTTTAAAAAATCGCTAAAATAAAAAATATTAAAAATTTAATATGACTAAATTTAATTGAAATTAAAACGGAAAAATTAATTTCGATAAATTGGTTAATTTGTATGGGATGTACCAGCGAGTATGTGGAATTTCCACTCTCAAACCGTAATTCACCAAACGCATATTGGGTGCTAAGTCCGATTAAATTCAGTGCAGAGGTTAGAAGTTATGAACCTAAGAATATGTGTTTTAAATTGATTATTTGTGTGGGAGGTATAATACTAGATCATAAAAATCTATGCTACATAAAACGCATCGGCGTTAGCATTTGAAACCAACATTTTCAACTAGATGTCTTCACACTTTATCTTATTGAAAAATTCTGCCAAGGCTTCTGGCTCCTACCAAGCGAATAACAGTCAGCGAGATCAAATTGGAGACTTCTCAATTCCTCATGCTTTATAAACCAATATTATGAGTAAAAATTTAAGTCGGGAATTTGCATAAAGATTTACGAAAGTTATAATGTCATTTTACCATCGAGTCCGACAAACGGTTAGTTATGAAACACTTTAGGTCAAAGATATTGGGTTCTCTAAATGTTTCGTTCTCGTTGTTATATTTTTGCTATTTTATGCTATATTATATGCGTAACTAAGTTCTCGCGTTGTTTTTTTTTTTTTATAAAAATGCAACTTTATTATGAAAACATGTTTACAAATGAAAGTATTTCCCATCGCTAGCTACTACTCTTTCCCATCTTACTGGCAAAGCTCGAATTCCTTCATGGTAAAACTATTCACCTTTTGATGTTAGCCACGAATCTAGCCATTCCTTCATGTCGCCATATGAGTGGAACTGCTGGTTATCCAGACCGTGTAGCACCGAACGGAAGAAGTGATAATCGGACAGCGCAATATCCGGAGAATATGGCGGAAGGGGTAAAACTTCCCATTTTGGCGTTTCCAGGTAGGTTTTAACGGATTTGGCCATGTGAGGCAGAGTGTTGTCATGTTAAAGAATCACTTTTACGTGCCTCTCCGCGTATTGTGGGCAAAGCTCGGCTCAATCGCATTAATGGAAGTCGATACTGATCCCGTATGATGGCTTCGCTTGGTTTCAACAGCTTGTAATAAATAACACCGACCTGGTCCCATCAAATACAGAGCATAACATTCGCAGCGTGAATGACTAGGCAGCCTTCATGACTTTCTTTCCTTTGGATTGCTGTAATGAATCCATTTTTCATCACCCGTTACAATGCGATGGAGAAACCTCTTCTTTTTTTTTTTGTCACTGAAGCAGTTGTTCACAGGCGAAAAAACGATAAGGAGTTGCTTTTGAATCATTTCCAACGCATGGGGTCGCTTGGAAATGGCTTGGCGACAACTTCTAATATTGAAGCAAGCTCTACCTGCATTTGACATGGATCCCATCAAGCAATGCCGTCAATTTAGTGTGTTGGAAGGTTTTTCATCTTCCTTCACGCGAGCGGTCAGCAACAAAATCACAGTCTTTAAAGCGACGGAATCAATTTCGACACGTTGTTTATCGTAAAGCAGCATATCCGTAAATGTTTTGAGGTTCTGGATGAGCTTTAGCCGCCGTTTTTTTTTTTTTTTTTTTGATTGAAGAAAGAAAATCAATTCAATTATTTGGCCCAAAATCATACAGATTCGTCCAACCAAAAGAATGTGACACCAAAGGAAACACACTATTGTACTGAGGCGGCATGTTTACCATATGCCTAAGCTTGGCATAGGTTTGAGTAGTACTTACAGCTGGCGCCACCTATTGGCAAATAGCGGGAACTTAGCTGCGCACCTAATATATATTGGGAGAATTTACGAACAGATAAACAATTATCATCACATCGTCCTAAAACGTGTTTTTTAATCGATCGACATTAATTTCTTACAACTGTAAATATTATCAATAGTTTAATATGTCCTAGCAAATAAAAAGAAAATATTGATAAAAGTTATCATTGCCTATTTAAGCAAGATTAGTTACACTACACAGATCACAAAAATTCTGAATGCGCATATGCAGAAATGTCAAATGTTAAAAAAGTAGATCAATTTTTTGAGATACATCAAAAATATGTGCATTACTTTTCAATCAAACTATCAATTTACGAGCTGCTTATTAAGTTTTCGGGGTTTCATTTTTCACTTCATATTTTCATCAAAATTTCAAAAAACCAAAAGTAGTTTTGCTATGAATTACGTCTTGATAAAAAAAAAACTTACTCTCTGGTTCCTTTTTTAGGCATTAAGGTGTGATCTTTTGGGAAGAAAATAAGCCCTTGCGATCAAAATTGGACTAAAAACGCAGATTTTATAAGAACTTAATACTGAAAATTAATTATTTTACAGTATAAGATTTAAAAAAATTTACGTCAAAAGTGGCTCAATTTTAATTTATTCTGTCTTTTGTGGACGTTATTATGTGTTACTTGAATGAGACACCAACACAAATCATACTTCATTGCCTCATCGCAAAAAAAGTCTACCTTTTAGCGGAAAATGTTACATAAGAAATGATAGTCAAATAGTTACCATAGTTCAGCATACAGTATTGGCATCTGCCAATTGGCGAATCCATATGATACAGCTACATAAGTGTTCCTTAATCAGTTAATACATAACTGATTACTTCTACAAAACCTTTTATATCTGCCAGAGGATATTGCTATAAATACTAAGCCAAAGAGAAAGAAATGTTGGACACAAAGGAGCCTGAAGTATCCTTTGACAATAACTACATATTTGTGAATCGTGCTTAAATTGCAGAGTCAAAATGCAAAAATTTAAATGCCAAAATGTCAAAATTAAACAAAGTGCCCTATGGCAAGTTTATAACTAATATTCCCGAATAAGGATATAATTAACATCTCTATTATAGACGTATAAACACTTGTGACAAACGCAATCTGTGTGAATTCAATGCCCATATTTTAGCAAGCAAATTTTCCAATATTTACCATAATCTACAATGCAATGTTCAGATTAAAGATGTTATTTCAGGTATATGATGTTGTTTGCTTAAGGTGCAATACGTATACTGCTCTATTGCAGGATTTTCTTTTGCTTATGTTGGCTGTTCTTAACTTTGCATCGATTACTAGATATGCGTACATAAACTGCATGTCCACTTTGCATTAGTACGATTCTGACACCACTGGTATATTCAAATGTCTAACTATTATACAGGCTATACAACGTACGAATGCTAAATCAAAGTTCACAATCATTAAACTCAATAAACTATAATGCATAGAGCTGTGTGCTTGCATTTATCTGTATAAATTGCTTTAAAACTAATAATTAATTACCGAATCTGCAACGAATTGTAGATTTATGCTTTCATGTTAAACTTGTGCTGTTTCGTAATAACACACAAAGGTGAATCGTTTGCATTTTCTAACAATTTGTATCAGCTATTACGTAATTTATGCTCTTCACAACCAATTTCAACTCGATACTATGGGTTACTTAATTGACATAAATAAATATTTGTAGTATAATACAATTCTTTGCCTTCAAGGAACTATGATTTCTAAAGTACTGCACTACATATCCAATGTAGCTTCAGGTTGCATGTCCTACATATTTTGTGGTTCAATGTTCAAAAGCAGACAATTTGAGTGTACATGTTACCTCCTTAAAGTATGCACCATACACATATATGAATAAAGCCTGGGGGTACCCTCTATTCCGTGCATTGCATTGTCAAATAAATGTATGTTAATATGCATGTACATTTTTAGCAATTTTGTGTTTGAGTAGAAATCTAACATGAATTAGCTGTAACGGTTTGGAATTTGATATCCGGGTTTTAAGTTTTCATTTTAAATAAAAAAGCATCCGATACCATAACACGTGATGAGCATAAAAGTTTGATCTATCACGGAATTTATGCCGATTAACATAATATCACTTGTTGTTTTGAATTAACCATGTCCGTTTTTCTATCTCTTTCTAGCACGGTAACTCAACTAAGCGAAGCGATTATTGAAAAAGGACTGTTGGCTCATTGGTATAATGAGTCTAATCTTTCGTTAAAGTTCTGTCAATTGTCTCTATGTACTTCCTTTGGTATTCGCCTTTAAGGCTTGGGAAATTTTTCTTATTGTAGTTTACCGTAATTTATGGCCATATTAAATATAGAATAAAACCGCACTTGTGAATTTCAATTTATTTTCCATCAAAATCCTATTTACTTGAACAGCCCAAATACTTTTCGCTATCGTTAAAGCCTTGAAAAAGCTTAATGCAAACAAGGACTGTAATGGTTCCTTCTGGTGTGCCATCGCCAAAGAAATGCAATGTCAAAAGTACATCACTAAACTCCATATCTTCTACCGGAAGCTATAATATGCGTACATGCTTTAACTGGTTTGGATTTAAAACCTATTTAAAATGGTTTATATCAGTTCATTACTCTGGCGAACAAACCATCTTCGTCCATTCATCTAACTGGCTGACTGGTCGGCGGTTAAACATGGAAATTCGAGTAAATTTTTTACGTTTATAATGAAAATTTTCTCTTAGAAATATATGTTCTTAAACCGTAATTATCAATTAAAAGTGACTCAAAAACGATTAATATATCCAATAATATTGACCAATTTAATCCACCGTTTCCGGTGCCCCTGCACGGATGCCCTTGAAGCTTGAAATAATTTGACCTTGGCATATGTCTTTGGCACTGCTAAATATTTTTGTAGCCGGTAATTGCAAAGGTGCTACATTGGTGCCTCCAATACAAATTGATCTATTTTTTCAAATTCAGTTTTTCCCCCGTACATCCTAATTCATTTCCCGTGTTACTCCTAATAAGTAGACTACATCAACGTAAATTTTGTTCATCCCGTCAAAAAATAAAAAAATATAGCCCATATATATGTATATTTTTAGCTTCACATCACTCAATAAGTTGCACTGAATTCAGTCAAATTTGGCACACTTTACGAGTTGAATAAATTTAGTTCTAGTAATGTAAAACGGCTTCATTGCCACTCTCATTCTGGAATCTCTCACTCAAATTGAACGACTAATTAAAATGTTATTTTCCCCTTGAAATTATAAACTCGTAGGCTACATATTCCAAAACTTTGTCAATTGCATTAAGTCATGCAGCTTGATAAAATGTCAAAAAATTGACCGGATATCTTCCCCTTTTCTGGTACCTCCCATATATAGGTAAACTACCGAATTTAAACAATGTATAGATAGACGGACATTTTTTTATGGAAAGGTCCATTTTTATATAAAAGCAGAGTATTTAATAGTATGTAAATGCGGTTTCATGATTTTGACTTCAGCCATTTGTTATGAGCAAGGATACTATTTTTGTCCCTCTTCTACTCTTATTGACATCTTGTCGCGCATCTATTTTGTAAAAATTTGCAAGATAATGTTGATGGCCTCAGCTTTGTGTCACTTGATGATACCATTTTTCATTTGTGCCTACCAGTTTTATCCTACAAAATTACGAATTCCGAAAAAAAATCAGTTCATGTGGCTCCCCTATGTTACAAGACAGATAAACCCTCCCAATTATTTTGAAGTGCCTTCAATCATTTGCAGTGGATTATGATTCCTGCCTTACTCGCTTAATCTAGCCATGTTATTCCCTTTCACCAGGATTTTATCCAAACCAATAATTTTAGTGATTCCAGCTCCTTACCTCCTCCTTTAAACAGGAGAATGATTTGTCCCCTTTTACATTCCCAACTGGGAAGAAAAACAACTTGAAAATTCCTTAATATCGCACGTTCAATTTGTAAAAAGAATAGCCACATCAATTTTTTTTAAGTGTTAAAAAAAAACATCGTACCACGTTTCTACTCGGGAAGTTTGTTATAAACAGCAATTTTCATGATTACAACTACTGCCATTTGAACTGGCCGACGGCCTGATTTGTCTTTTTTTATACTGGTTTTACCCCTTAAAGCACTAAAGATATGAATTTTGAAAAATCTCTCCATATTACGTTTTTATTCTGGCAGTGGATTATGACTCTAGTTTTACACGTTTGGGCTGGGCGATGGTACCGGATTTGTCATTTTTTATCCCGTTTTTAGCCCCAAAAAGTAAGGTATACATATACCCCAAATTTCGTGATTCTAGCTTTAGTCGTTTGATCTGGCCGATAATCAGTCAGTCTGTCAGTAATACAGCAATTTAAACATACAGGGTGGCGTACCAATTGCACCACAATAAAAAATTCAAATAACTTTCTTTTTAATCAATGTATTTCATTTATTTATTTTTATTGAATAGAAAATACATTTTTATTTTACATAATTAATTGGTTTTGAAGACGATAGACCGTAAATGATCTCCATACTCATTGACGCATATGCGACATCTGATCAAGAAATTATTCATTGCATGATCGCCTCAATTATTGTTTTAATGGACTGCTTCAATTCTGTCAAATTGGAAGACATGCAGTGAGATTGAAGGTTGCAACTAGTGACTTCTGCAGGAGCTGTAGGGATGAAGAGAAGGAGGAGCCCATAGAGCACCTCCTCTGCAATTGCCCCGCCCTAGCGAACAGTCGTGGATCAACACTGGACTCTTATTTCTTTAGGGACCTAGGATATCTGGACGATATAGATATTGTCCGACTAAAGAGCTTTTTGAGGCGCTCAGGATAGTTCGACAGGGGAAACTAGGGACATCCATATCTCTAGTTTCCGTGGTATCACAATGGATACGGTCTAAGTGAGTCTGTCTATTCAGACTGCCACACTGACCTAACCTAAACTGAGGTAAGGTGCAAGTGGGGAGATGTGACCGTCAGAATATATGGTTTAAATCAGTGGTCGGTCGAAATAGCCAAGTGGCAATAAGTTTCATAAAACTTTACGACAGTTCTCGTGTCTATCACACATACAGATATGTAGATATCGCTCAGTTGACTTTAAATATTCTGAAACATATTCCATGAAAAAGTAGATGGTACTTTAAATGCTTTCTTCTATGTATTACAAATGATACCTTCCCTACATAAGTCATTGGCTTTCATTTGCATAACAATTTTTGAAAGTTCTACTATAATCGAACCAAATACATTAGGCCAAGGATCGGTTTTTGAGGAAGACTAATAATTGAACACCTTAAAATGAATACATAAATCTCTACTGGTTCTCATTGAAATAAACTCTTAAGTGTACTGCAATGCTTACGTTGACAACTAAAGTTTATTAAGTTTTATAACTTCCCCTCAGGTGGTATGTATATCTAGTTCTACTTAAAAGTAAATTGGAAATTATAAGAAAATTGCGATTCGAAACGAGGGAAATTTGTAAGTACACTCAAATACCGTAACGAACACAATAGGATATATTTCGGTTTATGCTCACCAGAGAATGCTAAGTATACCCATAATTTTATTGTTGATTATTTTGAAATATTTAGAGACGTTAAGCATTACATTAGCGTTGAACTTCAACGTCATACACAATTGCTTTTGAATAACTGTGCTCATATGCCAACTACCGGAATAATGCTATTGTTGAAACTGAAAACTTTTATTTTGATATTTTCCAATAGTCATCATCAAAGACGTATTTTTTTTCGAAAATTATGTTGGAGGAACCGCAAAAGGATTCACTGTTGCAACCAATCCAAAGTCGCTTATTTAAATGGCATAATGGTCCAAGCATTATAATGAAATAAAAGTTTCATCGAAATCATACCTTAACGTATTCCAATCATCAAAAAAGAAAGAAAAATTCTGAAAAAGGAATAGAAAATAAAAACAAATACATATTAGGTATAATAAACAAATGCATTATTTTTCCAGCAGATGGCTGTAGTGATCTTTATCCCGCGCTGCATAAGTGCGATCGGGTTATATTAGCTGACGTTAGAACAAGATTTTGTACTCGAAAAGCTACCCGCACAATTTTGTGATTGCTTGACTCAGCATTGTTTGAGCTTGCGTCAGAAATGGATGCCAGCAAAAAGAAAATACACCATATTTAACAGTTATTCTTTGACAAAAAATGCAAGCCAGGCAGCTGAAAATTTAAATTGTGATTATAATCGTGATACTGCAATAGTCCATAATTTCGCAAATTTGGTTTCGCCAAATTTGTCCCGGTAACTTTGATATCAAAGGTGCACAAAAATCTGAATAACTGTCGGGAATGTCAAAAGTTGCAAATGCTGTTTCGATTGCACTGTAAACACTGTATCGCACAAAACGCCGTTTGCAATCACTTGAGTAGGGCTGAATACAAAAAAGAGTTAACTCAAAACACCTCATCTACGAATCACTATTGAATTGCAATAAAAGAGACAGATTTCTGAAACTGATGGTGCCTGGTGATAAAAAGTGGATCAAACAAGAAAGATGGTGGTCAAATCGCGGTAACCCGGCGCAAACGATGAACAAGGCAGCATTGACGATCAGGAAGATTTGGCTGCATATTGGTGGGATTGGCAAGGAATCATCTATCAATTCGGACTGGCAATGTCAACAATTTCGTCGTCTGAAAGAAGTAATCGTCCTAAGTCTTTGGTTAATAGGAGAGAAAATTATGTTCCATCAGAACAAGAATAAGCCACACACATCGATAGTTATTCGCCAGAAAATCTGTGAATACTGCAGGGGGTTCTAAAGCATCGAACATATAGTCATTTACCACCTGTTCCTGACCTAAATCGAGTTATTCTAACTATGCTAAATAAAGCCTTCAATGTCAAGCAAAAATAATGGATTTCTTTTTGCCACATCTTATATTTGAGAAAGTTTACAACAAAATAATTTTCGTTTATAAACTGTGACAAAATGTGTTTATTTCTTTAGAAAGTATTTTGGTGATTCAAACGCCAACACACAAAGTGAACCAGGGCACTAACCTAACCAAAATGAAAACTTTGAAACTAGAAAAAATATACAATATTATAACGAGTATAGCTGTAAACCGGAATAAATTCTTAATTAAATCAATCACCGCAAGTAAACTCTGAAATTCTATAACAAAGATGCTGTATTTAGAGCTTCGAATACTCGGCTGAAATAAATCTACAATGAAATATTGTGATAACTTGTTCATTTTCCCCCAAAAATAACTTTAAAAGGGCCCGGGATTAGCTATAGGATAAATATTCAGATGGCGTCACTTTCCACATATCCAAAGATACGTTGAGCTTGTAACTCATAAGGTTCGCGAACATGCTATGCAAGAATTGAGATCGTAATATGTTTGCTATGAATCGAAAGTCTTTCCGCTATTAATTTTAGAGATCCATCGAAGGAAAATTAGCATTAAATTTGTCAGATTTTAAGTGCAGCTTATATTGAGACATGGCGATTGTGATTCAGGAATTTTACGAATGGAATTTTTGAATGGCAGCCGTCGTAATTTCACGCTTTTTCGTTTGCAAATAATATCAATAAATCAAATATCAAATAAATAAATCAATATCAAATAAATCAAATATTAGGCTATGATTTCAATGAAACTTTTATTTTATTATAAGGCTTGGACCTCGCCATTACGTCATTTAAATAAGCGACTCTGAATTAGTTGCAGCAGTGAATCCTTTTAAGGTTTTTAATATGGCCCAATGACACCTCCAGACCATAATTCGCATCAAACAGTAACTTTTTCTGGATAGCTTTTCCACAATCACTTTTGGATTCTGCGACAATTTTGCTTGTTAACGTAACCACCGAGTGAGAAATGAGCTTCATAGCTGTAGAAAATGTTGTTCAGTTAAAAGTTCGCGTGTGAATCACCACTTTTATAGTAGGTTTTAACTGTTTTTACGCATTCTTCGGTTGCTAAACGATCCATATTCGTAAATGGCAAACTTTTCACTAAATAAATAACACTTCAGATGACAGGTATCTAAAATCTGAAAGCCTTGTAAGGCCGGCAGTTTTGAAACCACTATAGAGATAACTCTATATAACAACCTCCAAGAACTGTGGTTTATTGTGTGATTGGCGATATGCCTACTTATGGCCTGATATGTACCTTCTCATATCGTAACAAAAATGATGAACATTTTAAATTTTTTTTCTTTTTTCCTGTGGTAAATCCCGCCTATAATGCTATCGCTCACTAACTTTAATTAAGAAATAAATGGGGTATATATTAGGAAAATTGCGAAAAATATTAATTTTTTCAAATGTTTAATTTAGTTCTGCTATGAACAAGTGTTTTCCAGTTTATGGAAAATTTTGACATTTGCAATCCAGATAAGGAGGCGGCAGATAAGCGCTCTCAAGATTTCTAGTGAACATTGATATTTTTGCCATGTTCTAATACTGTATGAGAATCCTTTAGGAAATCATACGATCTGGGATGGATTTTTCCGGAATCTATACGTATCTATTGTCTATCTCCGTCAATTAAAGAATAGGTATTAAAATTGTTGGGAAAATTCTAAAAAAAATTATGTTTTTTTTAAATGTGAGTTCAATCTTTGTATAGGCAAGTTTCGCCAATTTTCTAACTAAGTTTACGTAAGACTATGAAGGATTGTTGTACCAAAGGTCAGACTCTGAGTTTTAAAATTACAACAATTAATGTGATTTCAACAGACACGCTGATTGACGGACGACTTATGGTCGATATGCATTGATATTTTCTACTATCAGAAACATATTTACTTCATGGGGTCTCAGATGAGTATTTTTCGCTACACAAACCAAATAACAATCTGAGTATAACCCAGTTGATATTAAAAAATTCGGAAAGTATGCGAAATGTACACCTATGAGTATATTATACATTATATATTCCACAACGCCGGTTTAGTGCCGACCGAGCCGTATCATCTTTGCACATTGAGGCACATGCCTCAATTTACCTCGCCCCTTTCTGCTCCCTGCACATTTTTGCAACTATGTAAGAAAACATCGGTTGAAGATATATAAGGAAGTCACTTCACCCACAAAATTCACAGCGTCGAGAATGAAATTTGTCTACATTTTTCTGCTTATAAAGGGTGGCGCATAAATAACGTTAACGGCGACTATATCAAATGCGTTCTTGTGCATCATTTGGTTTTAACTAATGAACCAATTGCATCTTATATGGGAAAATATGTAACACAGGGTGGCGCAATAGAACGTGCATATTTAAAAAATAGATTAAAAAATAAATACAAAAGGTATGGTTAAAATAAATCTAAGGCATTGTAGAGTAATAAATGGAGTTTATTTTTTAAAAATAACATCATCTAAATGGTGACCCTCTCTACGACGGCACTCCTCTAACCGCAAACGAAAATTATTGAAAACTTTCTTCAGTAATACTGGTGTAATGGCTGCCATTTCACCACGGATATTCTCCTTGAGCTGAACGATGTTTCTTGGATTATTACTGTAGACTTTGTGTTTGAGGTATCCCCACAAAAAAAAGTCAAGAGGCGTCAAGTCTGGACTACGTGGGGGCCAAGGGATATCACCTCTTTTCGAAATCAGTCTGCCAGGGAATATCTGCTTCACCACCGCCATGGAGCCATTTGATGTGTGACAGGTAGCTCCATCTTGTTGGAACCAAGTTCTGGAATTCATTATTCTTGAACTTTCAATTTCTGGAGCCAAAAATCCGTCCAACATCTCAACATAGCGTTCCGTATTAACCGTGACGTTTTGGCCCCGCGCATTTTCGAAGAAAAAAGGACCAATTATTCCTCTGCCAGAGATTGCTGCCCATACTGTCACTTTAGGACTATGCAATGGTTTCTGGTGTTTGATTTTAGGATTTTCACTGTTCCAGTAACGACAATTTTGACGGTTTACGAACCCATTTAAAAGGAAATGAGCCTCATCAGAGGAAAGGATATTGTCAAAATTGGAAAATCGATTAAACATTTCGTTAGCAAATGCGAGCCTTGCTATGAAGTCAGACTCTTTCAATTCTTGTGTTAATTGCACGCAAAATGCGTGACGCTTCCCGTCGAAATGATTCATAGCGACTAAAACTCCATGAGGCAGCCAATCCAACGATGTGCGCCCCCCCCCCCGAACGCCTTTTCTACCCCTCAAAAAAAGATGATGCAATATGCACGTTCTATTGCGCCACCCTGTATATGTGAAATAGACATCTCTAACTGCTGACAACGCCGCCTGGTGGAAGTTTCGGGGGTTTCCGCAATACTTGTTTGCACTCGAGCAATGGTCGCTTCATTTCGAACTGTACGAGGTCTAACAGCACGCAGAAAATCACAGGCAGCCCCTTGTTGCCCAAAACGCTGAACCAATCGGTAAATTGTTAGAGCGCTAGAAGCATTTCGAACATGAAAAAAATTTTGATATGATCTGAATAATCAAATGCTGACTTACAAAGTAAAATTGAACAACTTTTGTTCTTTGTTTTGTGCTGAGTCTATCCCACAATAAATTTCGCAAGTATTAATTAGTTAATTCTGTGAAGAGACGAAAAAAAATACTTAAACAAAAAATGTATTTAATGATCAAATCTTAGCGTTACTTATGCGCCACCCTATACAAATCGCCTTGCCTTAATAGTCAAATTTATATTTTAGATATTCATTTGGCGAATTATGACTATTTTTCGGCACCAAGAGATGAGAATACTTAATCCAAATCCCTTAAGAACGCCAAAAATTCACAGAAAATGTATTTACACGATTGGGCCAATAACTTCCAAACTACAGACAACTTCGAGTTTCTAATATCTGGGTGGTAATAATGTGCAGCTTTCAACCCCGAGATACATCTCGAATGCTGGCTCTTCACCTACATATATTTGCTGCTTAAGTAAGAGTAAGTTTAACATCATATTACATGTAGTCTAATGCATTGTATTTTATCATAAAACTTCCGTATTTATCTCTTCTCCGTTTTGTTTTATTTTCGTTTTTAAGTATTCCAACAATTTATGGAACTTTAGCACCTGTAGCGCTCTTTATTAATGACTAATTAATGGGAGGGTCGGAAACAGGCAACATGCAGTCGTATACGTTTGGTTTTATGTCGTAATAAATTTTATATTTTGCTGTTTCATCTTCTCTTATTTCCGTTCCTAATTGCTTGAACTATTTTTCAAACTTTAACGCTTCTAGGTGTTTTCCATTTCCTTATTTTTCGATTTGAATGGAATTGCTTTATTCCCTCTTACCATGAGTTTGTCATTACTTAAAGCTTTCCATATCCATTGTCTTTATACGAGATTTCCTTTATGGAAAAGGGAACATCTTTATAGGTTATTGAGGAGAATTTCGTATTATGATAGTGCTTTTCTCTTTTCTTTTTTTAACACAACTGTTTGTTAACAGTTTTTTTTTGTTTTTATCAACAAAACTTGACACTGCTGGTAAAAGAAGACGCATGGTATACTAATATTGGTCAAATTCATTTTTATATATATAAAGATTTGTCTCTGAATCAATCGTAAAATAATTGAGTAGTAAAGAATCATTTAACTTTTATATAATTTGTTGGTGAATGTGCAGTGCCGCTCACTTGAATATCACCTTTAGATATTTTCTAAGCTTAATTTTTTCCAAAATAATAATTACAACGAACTGACTGTGCTTTTATAAATCATATTTCAAGTATTTGCATACATTTTTTTCATTTTAATGAATTAAGTACTAAACCATTAAACACAAAAAAGAAGTCAAAAATTCAATTTCAGTTTTTGGTTCATTTGAAGAACACCCCCTTCCAAAAATTAGATTACACACGAAAACGTTAATTCTAAATTAAAGGTATTATTGTTTGCTTACATCTAATTTAAAAATAAGTATTTTAAACAAAATTTAGTAGTGGGTGTTTCCACCCTGGAATACATTCATATATTCTGTTCGGCTAAGAATCATACATTTTTTTGATTAGGTCCAGTGAAATACACGACCAGGCCTGTTTAATTCCATTAATGAGTTCACTTTTGCTTAATCATTGCTTTCTCGATTCATACATATTGCATACTAGCCATTCCCAGACGTTTTCAATAATGTTTAAGTCTGGAGAGTAAGGCGGCCAGTTCATAACCTCAACATTTTAGCTTTCAATCCATGATTTGACGACTCTTGCTGTGTGGATTGGTGCGTTGTCTTGCTGGAATTTCCATTTCAAGTCTCCGAAAACATGCTTAACTTCAGGAAGAGCTTTTTCCAGCACGGCTTTCATACAAAGTCCCATTCATTTTTGCAGAGAGAAACTGGAGCTCTATTGTGCCATAGTAAGAGAGTGCACCCCATACCATAACTCCACCTTCCCGGCTGTGTAATCGATTGAGTAGATGTTCCTCTTTTCGAAGATCGTGGAAGTGGTAATTATATTATGTCAGTATACATCAGTATATATTATATTTATATTATATATATATTATTATATTATATTATATCAGTATCCTCTAAATTAATTTTTTTTCGTCGGAAAATATAATTCTATTCCACTCTCTACTCCACGTCATAGTCGTACGACAAAAATGAAGGCGATGATCCTTACGAAGATTGGCTAGCGGTGGTTTCTTTTTAAGTCTCAAGCGTTGCAAGTGTGATGCTTTGAAAATAACTCTTTTTACCGTTGATACACTTGCATTTATGCTAGCTTTTTACTTGATTTTGGCAGCAGAGTCGTGTGAATTTGAATATGAATTTGAATGAATTTGAATGTGAATCTCAGAATAGCCCTTTTGTCAGCAGCTGTAATAGTACTTGCTGTTCGACCTTTCATATTATTTCCATGGTCTTTGGTGTCACATAGATATGTCGATATAACTTTGTTTTAGTGTTTCTGGCTATTTTATGAATAGAAAGTCCACACTCTTTGTAGGTTTTAATTTTGGATCTTTCCTCGACACTCATGGATTTAGTTCGCCCCATTTTATTTGAAGTCGATTGTTTTATATTTAATTATACACAATTACTGTGATTCGATCTGATTTATGATGATCTGCAAAAGACTTTCACACTTAAACTGATTACCACGTGAGGAGTGCTATTCAAATGGACCAAAACAGAAGAACACATTTTTCACTCATTTGAAAGAAAAGAGTCACTTCCATGGTTTGAAATTTTTTGTAGGTGATGTGTGGAAGTAGGAGAAACAAATAAGTTAAAACTCAACTGTTATGTGAAGTGTACTTTGAATAGTATTCACTGTCGTTAAATGATTACCGGGGCGCTATTCAAGTGAGCGGCAGTGTAGAAGAGGGTGTCTTTATTGGAAAAGATGATTTCATGATTTTCTACAATGTATGAAGTCGGAGCACTTTTGGTGTTAATGGAAATAAGCACATTTGTTCCGTCCTTGCTTCAAAAATATATATAAAATATGAAGCTCGGGTCCTTTCCCTATATATGGAACTAAATGTGGGCGATATTTGGTAGCACAAACTGTGAGCAAGGAAATATCGGCATTCTCATGTAGATAAACGGGAGAAAACATTGACTGTAGAACTCCCAAATCGAAAAAATGGTTCGATGAAAATGGTTCTGCAAACGCACCTGTTATTATGATCTTAACCGCTTAATCCGTTTTTGCCAATGTAGCACTTCTTATTTTCCGTTATATCCTGAGATATATCATATCTCAGTCTCAGCATTATTCTACATTGACAACATTATTGCGGACCTTTCGATTAAACCGTTGTAACAGTAACAATCTATATATATAAAAATCAATTGCTGTGCGTTAGTCTCGCTAAAACTCGAGAACGGTTGGACCGATTTGGCTCATTTTGATCTTAAATTATTGGTAGAGTATTCCGGAAGGTTTAAAAGGTTTTATTTGAAGTGATAGATGGCGTTGGAGATGAGATTTTTGCAATTTATTTTTTTACCACATTAACATTTTGAAGGCAAAACAACGTTTGCCGGGTCAGCTAGTTTAATATATTAAATGTGAACTATTTAATATACTTACTATTTAATATATTAACCATTTAATGTATTATTAAATTACAGTAGAATTCTCTAAATAATTCATATATTCTTAGATTCTTTCATTCAATTGCACTAAATTTAGTAATTAAGCTCGCATCTTCAAGCATTTTGTAAAGCAAACACACACAAATTGTCAGATTTAGCAAAAAACGGTAGGAGTTTCAATATTTTCCGATGGGAGGATTTCAGGAAATTACAAGTTTGTTTCCTTTTTTTGTGCTTTAGTTCAGAGTAGTTCTGGCAGCAGCACAAAGGTCGTTGGGTGAAGGTATGCTCGTTTAAAAGTCAGTTCACCTTACTAAAATCAATGGAAAAGCGTATGAATTGGGATTCCTTCCTGTGTGGATCACCTTCTGCGGCATGTTACATTTAATTAAGTGTGCGTTTTAAAAAGCTTAGGAAAGTGCCGAAAATAGCCTATTATTCCATAGGTGCGTTCCTCTGATCATATCATCGAACACGCATTTGCTGATAGCTAAAGCAAAAAAACCTCTTATTGAGTAAATGGCATGCTGCGATGGATGGATCTTAGACAAAAAGATATCATTGAAACTTAACTTTATTTTATGAGTAGAAGGATCAGATGCGGCTGCTGGATAGCTTACTCATCTTAAGAAATGTAGAAAAAGACACAAGTAAAAGAAAAGAAATTGAACCTTCTAAAATTTAACAATACTTGAAACTGTTATAAGGATCTGATTTAACTATATTTTCAGATTCCTTACAGAGATGATGCTCCACACTATCGGCGGGCATCCGCGATATATATAAGACCGATGTCACCACTTTCTAGGGCATGTGTTTGGCGGAGCAGGACTTTATACAGGACATGAAGATTGAGATGTCTACTGTAGCTGTCATGCAGAAAGGCATAATGCTTTCAACAGGATGACAAAACAGTAATTGTAAAAGTTTGTTATCACCGCTAGACTTATTGGTCTTAGTAGAATGAGAATGATCGACACAACCTATCGTGCGAGCTCTTCAATATACTCTTGGAGATAATCATAAGAAAATCTGCAGTAAATACGGTGTGTATCATATCTGAAAACTGTATCATATCTGAAAACTATGAGCATTTGCAAAGAATCATCAAGTCAACAAAGTACAGCGATGGCGTTGGCTGTATTAACTTTAACGAATGTCCTCAAAAATATCATTACGACAAACATTCGACAACAAATTCAAACGTTCATGTTGATTTTAAGGTGTGCAAAATATCGCTAGATAAATGAGTGTTTCAAAAATCACCATCTATAATTTTTCCAGTAGAAATTCGTTTCTTCTTGTTATTTTTCAATAAACTTTTCAAAATTTTCCCATTAACAACGTATGTTGATTTTATTTAACAAATAAATATTAAGATTTATGAAATAACATGAAAAATTAAATTTTTCTGGAAATGAGTTCAGTCAATGTTCAGGCAGTTGTACATACTGAAAAGATCTAGTACAGTTTCCAACCTAAACCGACTTTGACAATGAGATAGTTTCCAAATTTTGGTCCCTTTTTGAAGCGGTCAGCCTCTACAGAGCCTACAAAAGTCATGCTAGTGGCGGATATGCTCAAATGGATATAAATGCTTGTGACGACCAAGAATATATGTACTTATGGGAGTATATTCATGTTCAAATCGTTATATATGTATGTTTACAACAATCATGAATATATTATTTATGGAACCTCAGGCAAGTACTTATAGTTGTAACAGACCGAATGATAAACTTCGTATAATGAAGCGGCGGTCATTTAACTGACATTGTATGGCAAAGTCCGAGCATTATAATAAAAAAAAAGTTTCATCGAAATCATAGCTTTACGTGAGTTCTATTTAACTTTACTTTGGAAACCGAAAAATTAATATCCCTTATATTATATTATATATCATGTACATATGTGCAACTAAGTTTCCGCTGTTTGCAAATAGATGGCGCCTGCTGTAAGTGCTAGTCGATCCTGCCATAACCTAAACATCATGAGCGAAGCTTAGGCATACCGCTTCGACACAATAATAATTTTCTTTTGACGTCATATTCTTTTGATTGTGTGAATATGTATGATTTTGTGCCAAATAATCGCCATATGCGGGAAGTATTGATTTTTATCTTTTAATCGAAGAAAACGGCGGCAGAAGCTCATCAAGAGCTTCAAAACGTTTGGGGAAATGCTGCTTTAAGTGAAACAACGAGTCGAGATTGGTTCCGTTGCTTTAAAGACGGTGATTTTGATGTTGACGACCATCCACGTGAAGGCAGGTGAAAAACCTGAATTGACGGCATTGTTTGATGGGGATCCATGTCAAACGCAGGCAGAGCTTGCTTCAGCTTTAGAAGTTACCCGCCAAGCCATATCCAAGCGATTGCATGCGTTGGAAATGATTCAAAAGCAAAGAACTTAGGTTCCTTACGAATTGAAGACAAGGGACGTTGAGTGTCGTTTTTCCCCTGTGAACAATTGCAGCTGAAGGACAAAAAAAGGAAGGGTTTTCTTTATCGTATTGTAACGTGTGCTGAAAAATTGATTCATTACAGCAATCCAAAGAAAAGAAAGTCAAGGGAGCTGCCTGGTCATGCCTCCACGTCGTCACCTCTGTCGAATATTCACGCTGCGAAGGTTATGCTCTGCATTTGGTGGGACTAGGTCGGTGTTATTTATTACAAGCTGTTAAAACCAAGCGAAACCATCACTGGGAATCCACTTCAATCACTTTGATTGATACGAGCTCTGCGCGAGAAACGCCCACAATACGCGGAGAAGCACGGAAAAGTGATTCTTCAGCATGACAACCCTCGTCTTTACGAGGCAAAGCCCGTTAAAACCTACCTGGGAACGCTGAAATGGGAAGTCTTATCCCATCCACCGTATTCTCCAGATATTGCGCTGTCCGATTACCACTTGTTACGTTCGATGGCACAATGTCTAGCAGACCAGCAGTTCCACTTATAATTACGACGTCAAGGAATGGCTATATTCTTGGATAGCCTAAAAGATGAACAATTTTACCGTGGCGGAATTCGAGCTTTGCCAGAAAGATGGCGAAAAGTAGTAGCTAGCGGTGGGAAATACCTTCAATGAATGATTTGTATGCATGTTTTCATAATAAAATTGAATTTTTATAAAAAAAATACGCATCTAATATTATAAAAATTATCCATGCCATTACATTTCAAATGATTACAACTCATATAATACAATGATGTCATCATTAAAAGGATCTTCCATCCTTGCAACTCCATTCACACTTGCCAATGAACTACAATGAACTACAACTGGCATGGCAACGAATGTCGTACATGTATGAAAATGTATTTACATTACTCAATTATTGAACAATACATCGTAACGAACTGAAATGCTTATAGACAGAGTATGCAGACTATTACAATCCTTCACCCTCATTTAACTCTTTTGCAATGTATAGGAAAATTTTATAAACGTGAATTCACTCAACTTCAATGAGACTAAATCTGTGTTGAAATTGCTGATATGGATTCGTTAACACATCCCATACGTTCTGCTTGCCGTTGATTTTTATTGGAATTCACGGAAAATAAACAACAAAAATGTGTGTTAATTAACGGTTTTTGTTTGACATTGCATGGAACTGAAATGGGAGGCATTTAGGTTACTACTCAGAAACGATTATTTCCTGACGCTGTTCACATGCTTTATAAAATAAGTGCGTAACAAATGCAATCAAAAAATTGATTATTTTGCCGCAAAGCATTGCTACCCGAGACTTGCTATAGTAACCAGCTACAATTGTACAGCATTGCATTTTGCAAATTGATGATAACATAGTCGACACTTGAAGTGTTACCAATTAAAGATACTGCAATTTTGTCACTTTTGTTTTATTTATTTTTTTGTTCTAAATCTTCAATAAATCTTAAAAACAAAAGAAAATTACGTTATTGTTCGATGTAACCATCTTTAGAGCGTATAACAGCATCGAGTCTGTACGGTGAGGCTTCGTACGTTTTGGCAAATGTGTTTTGACGGTATTTTGTCCATTTTCAGAGCTATCTTTAAGGCGTTGACCGTCTTGCATTTTTTTTCGCAAATATTTTGGTCTCCGTAATGGAGAAATCCAATCGATTTAAGTCCGGAAAATAAGATGGTCATTGTAATGAAGAAATGATGCTGGCAACTTTTTCTCGTAAAATAACATTGGGTTTCATGGGTTTTATGAGATGCCGCCGAGTCTTATTGAGACATCCTATGGCTTCTATCGATTTACATAAATGTCAAAGTTAACAAGTCATCGTTTAAAATCTTTTCGCAGTAGTTTTGTTTATGCACCTCTACGGCCTGTTCAATGAAAACGAGTGGTGAGCGTCCTGCGGCAGCGATAGCGGTCCAAATCAGGTGTTTGCTTCCGCAAAGCTCTTGGCTGGTCCAAATTGAATTTTGATTTACACTCTAACCATAAATGATCGTTTTGTTCAACTGAACCGTAAACATTTTTTCATCAGAAAAGAACAAATTTTTAGTAGGAGATCTGTCTTTTCTGCAAGTATTGAAGCTTGCACTTTTTGCATTTTACAGGACTTCAATAGTAATTCATTTTTTAATATATGACCTGTGCCACGAACAGAAACATTGACAATTTTCGCCAATTGTACTGTGTTTTGTCATTGATTACGTTGATTTCTGGCCTTTACTTTTCGCACCATTTCCGGCGATATTGGATGCCCACCTCCATGGTGTTTTTCGATGCTACCAGTATCATTGTAACGTGTAGTGTGCTTCTATCCGCATGTATTTTATTCACATGTTAATGTCGCAGGTCATTAACAATTTAACATTAACATTAACAATGGCTGGTTGCAATTTTCCAGTTCACTATAAAGCAGTAACGCTGCTGTTTTTAAATTATATTCCGATAACTTTTTTTCAACTGCGACGTAAAACGATTTGCTTCAGTAGGCTTGTAAACAATATAAGAGACTAACGAACACCAAAGAATGAGCGCGCTGTCATTAGCTTGTTGCGTGCTACAGCATCGTGGAGCTGGCAGCACTTCGGGCACCTAGACCTGTAGTAATAATATGAATAATGAAGAAATTGTTTTTGATTGCCTATTCAGATTCTCCGAAAGTTTCTATTTGTACCTAGTTAATAGAAAATCTTAATGGCGAATCAGAAACCATGTCTTCCTTACCCATATTATTATTATTATTAGTGTGTTATCTCAGCAAAATTGACGAAGCATTTCACAAACAACGAAATCAACCAGTTTAACTGGTTTATAGAGGTCCTTATTTCATAAGCGTTTATTGAATTTTAACAGGTTTATGTTGCAATACGAGATGTGTTAAAAAAATAAGGTGAATTTTGAAATTTCGCGGGCTACGTACATTCGACTTTGGATTATTAGTTTTTCTATGGTGATACACTCGTCTCGAAAATGTGTTGACGGTTTTATCCATTAGTTTGTTTGTGAGAGGCATAAATAAGTTAAGTGTTTTGCCTGTTCCACGATTTTCTGCTGCCAAAAAAATGGATCAAAAAACTTGCATCAAATTTGGTATAAAAAATGGAATTAAGTGCTCAAAAACACTTGAAATGTTGACAGTAGCATACGGTAACAGTACTCTGAGTCAAAAAAATGTTTACAAGTGGTACTAGCTTTTCACAGAAGGTCGAGGAGATGTGAATGACGACGCTCGCTCTGGACGCCACAGCACATCAACAACCGATGAAAATGTTGAGAAAGTAAAGAAAATTGTTATGGACTTATTGTCGAATCACAATTTGAGAAGTTGCTGGGGAAATTTTTGGCATGAAGCGCGTGGCAGAGAAACTCGTTCCAAAATTGTTGAATTTTGACCGAAATCAACGTCGCATGAGCACCACTCAGAAGTGGTTGAATGACGTCAACGATGATCCAGATTTGCTTAAAAGGGTCATAACTGGTGACGTATCATGGATATATGGTTATGACATCAAAACCAAAGCCCAATCGTCCCAATGGAAGAGTCCAAGAGAGCCAAGACCAAAAAAAAACACGCCAAGTTCGATTAAATGTCAAGGCTTTGCTCACTGTTATCTTTGATTAACACGGCGTAGTACATCAGGAGTTTCTACCACAAGGTCATGCGTTAAATAAAGAGTATTACTTTGAAGTTATGCGCCGTTTCCGTGAAGCAATACGAAAAAAGCGCCCGGAATTGTGGAAATAAAATTCATGGTTTTTGCATCATGATAATGCGCCTGCTCAGTCATCTTTGCTTATGAGGGGTTATTTGGCCAAAAACAAAACCGTTATCATGCCTCAGCCACCGTATTCACCAGCCACCGTTTTTCCTGTTCCCAAGATTGAGGAGACCCATGAAACGACGTCGTTTTGCGGCAATTGAGGTGATAAAAACCGAATCGCTGAGAGAGCTCAAAGACATCCCAAAAAGTGCATATCGGAGCTGCTTCGAGGATTGGAAAAAACGCTGGCACAAGTGTATTATATCTAAGGGGAACTACTTTGAAGTAGATCAAATAGAAATTGTTGGATTAATAAATATTTTTTGAGAAAAATGAAAAATTCACCTTATTTTTTGAATACACCTCGTATGTATGTGTGGTGAACGGAATACAATTTTTTATGCAAGTTCAAAAAACATGTAAAATTTTTCAAAAATTGTACAATGCCTATAATAATTCACCACTGGTATTAATATTGTTAAGTTTCAGCAAATGCCACAACTTCTGCAGTGGCCAAATCCAACGATATCTTGATTTATCGTAATATTTAGGAGGCTAATCCACACAACACACTCTATTTAATATGCCTCGATGCGCGGGTGACATAGCCCAGTAGAAGTGTTGTCCGCTTATAGTCTGGTAAGCCTCAGTTCAACTCCCAGCTTGGGTAAAAAAAATAATTGATTTTTTTACTGCAATGCGCTTACTTTATGTACCTATAGAGTACTCTTGCTTTTGATGTCAAAATTATTTTACCGTTCGATTATTAGTTTTGCTGCAAGCTGTGCTTAAAGCTTGTTATAGCATCTGAGTGGACCAATCAGCGCCGCTTACGAATCTACTTTTAAAACAACGGCATAAAGTTTGGAACTTTGGGTAAGCGGTCATTGTGCATTAGTACGTTAAAAGTGGTTTCAGAAGAAAACCATCTTTTTAACTCTAATAAAACACGCAAATTTGCATCATATATTTAAATTTGTTGTTGGAATCGATAAATTGGTCTTTGCCATCTAAGTTCTAAAGATAATTTCGTGTAAATGTTATCCGCGGCTCCGTCTCAAAATGTCCATTCGGAAGGTCCAATTTTTCGTCACCTTTTCGAGCATTTCGGTCTGTATTCCACGAATGCCATTGGTTATGTTATCCTGTAAGGCTTTAATAGTGTTTGGTTTGTCCACGTAGATTAACGACTTGACATAACCCCACATGAAATAATCAAGAGGCGTTAAATCGCAAGATCTTGGGGGCCAACCCACAGGGCCAAATCTAGTGATAAGTTGGCCACCAAATTCATCCCTGAAGATATCCATTGTTTCGCGAGCAGTGTAGCGTATCGCACTGTCCTGAGGAAACCACATGTCAACCAAGTTCAACTCAGCCAATTGTGGGGGAAAAAAATTCCTTGAGGTTGAGTAGCACATGCCCAATCGCTGTGAACGGCGACGAATTGACATTTAACGATCGTCATTAACACTGGTCGCTACGGCTGCAATATTTTCTTCGGTACGCACTCTACGCATGTGAGTCGATGGCTTTATGTCCAACAAAGTAAATTTGGTGCGAAATTTGGAGATAACAGCACGAATTGGTGATTCAGCAGGTCGTATCAAACGATACGACGATTTGTCAGAGAGCACGAATTTTGATAATAAATTTCAACGATTCGCAATCGTTGCTCGTGTGTTAGTCTTTCCATGATGAAATGTCAGAGTATACTGTACACTTTGCACTTTGACAGATGACGTTTGGACGCCATTACCAACCAGTGCTGCCAACCTGAAAAACTTAAATTTAAAAAAAATCACCCTGTACCAGTACCAAAAGTAAAAATTTCTCAACAATGTTCTGATTATAGATCAATAAGTATTTAAGCTGTACGTTCAAAAGTTTTCGAACCACTTACTAATGACCGACTGTATTTATATTTACAAGGAAAGTTATTATTATCAGAATTTTGATCAGGATTTAGGAAATGATACAGTACAGTATCGTTAATGGTTGATATAATTGAATTGGCGGTAAAGGTTCCTTCCGCGTCATATTCGAAAAAATATGGGCCAATGACAATGAGTTGGATCCTATATGGATGGATGGATGGAGGTGCAAATCCAAATACAAAATACGCCATAATGAGCTGTAAGATAGCCATGGAATCAACAAATTCGGATTATCCGCCGCACTTTTGCTAAAAGGAGCGATATTGTCGGCAGTGCGTACATCGCGATGATGGGCAGGACTGAACACATCTATAACGTTTCCAATCTCTTCAAATTTCTTTATAATCTTGCCAATTTCTAGCACAATACATCGATTATGATGACCATAATAAGCCCGTAATGCACGAAAAGTGCCCACGTTGGAATAACCACTTTTGTAGTAAGTTCCAACTATGCTTAGGCTTTCTTCGGTTGTTAAGGGATCCATTTTTCGAAAATGGCAAACATTTCACTTAATAAATATTACTTCAAGTGACAGGTAGTTATCAGCTGACAGACTTGCCAGACCGGCGGTTTTGAAGCCACTGGATGGTTAACATTGTACTTGTAGGTCGCAATAAACTTATACAGCTAGTGTCGCTGGTTAGACGTTCACTTCTAGGTAAAATATTTATTTATAATAATGATTTGTTCATAAGCCTGTTTGACCTGAAGATAAAGGCCATGATAATGTAAGTGAATTTTATGAGTGCCTAAAGAAAACATAAGAAATTTGAAGTTTGGCAGAGAGATTTTATTGCCCAAATAAGATTGAAATATGCTCTTATAGCATATATATGGAATAGACCTCGTTAAAGGTCGGTAGTAAGTGAAAGTTGTCTATCAGGCATCTTTGTTACCCCCTAGCAAAACACTAGAAAGTAATGGAATTTCTAATAGGCAATGGTAGATTTTAACTGTACATTTACGTTGTTCATCTTTTGTTAACTTTACTGGACTATTTGGAATTATGGAATATTATTGAATTATTCAAATTTCTTTAAGATTCAAGTAATTCAAAAATAAAGGAAAATTACTCACTCTCAAAATTTGTTTATCTCAAATATGGGAAAAAAGTACCAAAGTATTTTGATTTAATGTTAAGCTGCTATTTCAGAATTCTTTTTTTCTTGAATAAATCAAAACCTTAAAGAGATGCTCTGATACATTTAATTTTTTATACAATTTAAGTGCGTTTGCAAATTAACGCCTTTATTACTCCTTGGTTAATTATTTTACGAATTCAGTTTTGGCATGTCAAATTATATGAGTTCAGGCTGGTATATCTTACATGCCCCTGTGCAACACAAATATCACAAGTGCCAAAATTAACCTGATACAAAAAAATTGTCTTCCTCTTTGCAAGAAAAAATTTACTTTCCGTCTTTTCTTAAATTTAGGCGTGGGAATCGACACAAAAGGATAAGAACCATTCCAGATTTCAATCTATTAATAGTGGCGCTCTAAATAAGGGTGTAGTTTTTGAAAAAATGTTAAAATTGTTTATCAAGGGATATAAATAGCATGTTTAACGTTCGAGTTTGGGAAAAGGCTAATATAACCGCCTGTTTCATTTTGTGGTTGTCCAATGTTTTAATCGAGTGGGTACTGGATGTCGTACATGGATGACGGTGAAGTTAGTCATAAATTAGTCGAAGACATCCACACATCCCTTTAAATGGGTTGCTTCGCGTTGCTCGCCAACTTTTGGAGATATTCGTCTTTGCTTTTGTTTAGATATTTTCATTATAGTAGATGGCAATCTAAGCGATTGGCTGATTGTCTTCTGCCGCTGATTGAAGGTCTGTGAGTCGGATTGCGTCCTCATGATATCGTAACAGCTTTTTTTTATCAATTGAACGTAAAGAAGTATTTCCTTTCAGCGCATTGTTATTGAACAAGACTCAAATTTAAGAGCAATTTGTTCAGGAATGTTTAATACCATATATATGTATATAGGGTTATGCATTTTTCGGTTTCAAAACTAAAGTTAAATAAAATACATATAAAGCTATGATTTCGATGAAACTTTTATTTCATTATAATGCTTGGACCTTGACGTTATTTACGAAATACAATGTCATTTAAATGACCGCCTTTGAATTGGTGGGACCCTTTCAAGGTGTTTTTCGACCACTTTTTCGCACATTTCGAGCGGTATTTCTGTGATGTATTCTCTTTCTTTTGAGTAATGGCGTACTCCCAACAACTTAGTATCTTTAAATTTATGTAATATCACAACAATATATCGATTCCGAATGAGTATCATATTAAACGGGTTTTAAACTATCATTATCAATAACAAAAAAAATTTTTTCCAAAAAAAGTAAATTTCACCATATAAAAATATATAGAAATATATTCATGCAAAGATTTGGCTTTCACAGGTTTTTGAACTATGAAAAGAACTTGAGTTTTTGATATAAAATCCATAATTATGAATAACTATGAATAAATGATGAATATTATGAATGAATGTTTTAATGATGAATAAATAAATATTTTTTGAGAAAAATGAAAATTTACCTTATTTTTTTTTTTTTTTTGAATACACTTCGTATGTATGTGTGGTGAACGGAATACAATTTTTTATGCAAGTTCAAAAAACATGTAACATTTTTCCAAAATTGTACAGTGCCTATAATAATTTACCACTGGTATTAATATTGTTAAGTTTCAGCAAATGCCACAACTTCTGCAGTGACCAAATCCAACGATATCTTGATTATATCGTAATACTTAGGAGGCTAATCCATACAACACACTCTATTTGATATATCTCGACGCACTGGCGACACAGCCCAGTAGAAGTGATACCCGCTTATTGTCTGGTAAGCCTCGGTTCAACTTCCAGCTTGGGTGGAACAAATAATTGATTTTTTTACTGCAATGCGCTTACTTTATATACCTATAGAGTGCTCTTGCTTTTGATGTCAAAATTATTTATGATAATTATGAATAAATGTTTTATTGTTCTTACTGTTTGAAATTAAAACTAAATTATTTATTTAAAATTAAAAAGCTTTCCCTTCAAATTTAAGAATTTTTTAAAAATTAAAAAAATTATTTAAAATTATTTAAAATTAAATAAAATAAATTTCCCTTCAAACTTAAGCATTTTTTAAATTTTAACACACATTAAAAAGGAAAATACGTAAGGTATTATGTAAGGTGTCTGGAAGAGCCTCTTCACAAAATTCCATATTTTAATTTTCTGAACTTGATGAATTCATTCGATTCTCTGAAGGCTAATCAAGGAAAGAGAGATGTCAGTTTTGGCTGGTACTACCATAATATAATAAGTTCCATATTGATGTTGTGGTCGATATACTGCTAACACTAAAGAAAATATTAAACATTAAATTCTAATCTCATCTATGATAGCAGAGCAAATTGTAATCGTATCGATTTCATATTTCTATTGAATATTGAATAATTACCATCATTGGTTGCTACGAACTGATATGGCATTCAATATTGTGACATTTTGATATGCTTGTATGCATATGTGACCGTTCTGTGCTGGTATAATGATATCAACCAACTGAAAGCAATCAAATAACCTCATAAATAACAATAAATAATGTGATATTACCAATGTCAAACATTTGATAAATTCTCTTATATATAAATGCAAACAAATGATACAAATTGGTATTAATGGCGCACAATATACAGATTGATGATATGATAATAAATTCGGCAATTATGGCAGCAATTTTCAAAATTTTATATTGTTGGTGCGTATGAATGATGGAAAATCTGTCCTACATACCTCAATCAGAAAATGGCTTTGATACAAATAACAAAATAAAAATATTTTTTTTTTTTTGCTACAGAGTGATCATAATAAAATGTGTATTGTTATTTGTTATTGATTTAAATAACCAGTGCAGAAATTTGATCGCCTTACAAATACCCCTACCCTTCTTTTTGGGAAATTTAACAGGAAATTTCAAATTAAATATTTATGTATATACTCGTATTTGTAAGTTTGTGTTTTTTTGTATCTTTGTTCCGAATAGGCGCCGAAACCAGTGCCACGATTAGCATGAAATTTTCACATTAAATATTTATCATGAGCTATATTAGTTCTTAATTAAAAAAAGGGGAGTGGCACCGTCCACAGTAATAAATATTTTGAATGACTATATACAATAAACCGTTAGAGATATCCAAAAGAGATGTTACCGACATAAAAAGAAATATGTTATTGTGGCCAAGCTAACCAATCCTGACAAACAGGGTACAAGGTGGCGCAGCAATTGTAATACAATGAGAAATTCAAATAACTTTTTTTAATTAATTTGTTTATTTTTTTATTGTATTTTTTTTCAATTTTATTTTATTCTTTTCCTCTATTCTTTTTTCTTTTCTATTTTTTTT
>JAHXMU010000299.1:0-17160 GCA_019455685.1 Philornis downsi | reverse complement strand
GCACAATACGCCATCAACGCCAGAGGCGGCCATTTGAGAGATATCATATTCAAAAATTGATGTAAACAAATCTACTTGGAACAAATTAAATGAATAAGATTGCCAACCGCCAAATTTTTATTTTTTTCTTTGATTTTTTTTTTTTAAAACATGGGTCCGTCGAATATGGGCAACCCTGTACAAGGTGTGTTCAAAAAATAAGCGAATAAGTGAATTTCAAATTTCGCGGGCTACGTACCTATACATTCGACTTTCGATTATAATTTTCCTTATGTTGGTACACTCGTCTCGAAGATATGTTGACAGATTTATGCATACAGCATGTTTAGTTTGTTTGTGAGAGGCATAAATAAGACAAGTGTTGTGCGTGTTCGGCCATTTTCCGCTATCGAAAAAGTGAATCAAATTTTGTGTGAAAAATGGAATTAAGTGCTCAAAAACACTTAAAATGTTGACAGTGACATACGGTGAGAGTACTCTAAGTCAAAAAATGTTTGTTTACAAGTGATACAGGTTTTTCACAGAAGGTCGAGAAAATGTGAATGACGACGCTCGCTCTGGACGCCACAGCACATCAACAACTGATGAAAATGTTGAGAAAGTGAAGAAAATTGTTATGGAGAATCGTCGAATTGCAATTAGAGAAGTTGCTGAGGATGTCGGCATGCCATGCATTCTTTTCGGAAATTTTGGGCATGAAGCGTGTGGCAACGAAGTTCGTTCCAAAATTGCAGAATTTTGACCAGAAACAACATCGCTCAGGAATTGTTGAATGACGTCAACGATTATCCCGATTGCTTAAAAGGATCACAATTAGTGACAAATCATGGGTACATGGTTATGACATCGAAACCAAAGCCCAATCGTCCCAATAGAGAAGAGTTCAGGAGAGCCAAAATCAAAAAAAGCACGCCAAGTTCGATCAAATGTCAAGGTTTTGCTCACTGTTTCTTTCGATTACCATGGCGGAGTGCATCAGAAGTTCTTACCACAAGGTTATACGGTGAATAAGGAGTATTACCTTAAAGTTATGTGCCCTAAATACGAAAAAAATGCCGGGAATTGTGGAAAAAAATCATGGTTTTTGCATCATGATAATGCGCCTGAGAGATTACTTGGCCAAAAAAAAAAACACCAATATCATGCCTTAGCCACTGATTTGGCCTCCTGTGACTTTTTCGTGTCCCTAAGATTGAAGAGACCCATGAAAGGATGGCGTTTTGCGATGATTGAGGAAATAAAAACAGAATCGCTGAGGGAGCTAAAGAACATACCAAAAAGTGCATATCAGAACTGCTTCGAGGATTGGAAAAAACGCTGGTACAAGTGTATTTTATCTGAGGGGGACTACTTTGAAGGAGATAAACTAGAAATTGATGAATACATAAATATTTTTTGAGAAAAATGAAAATTCACCTTATTTTTTGAAGACACCTCGTATTTGACTTACTGCAACTTACCGGGCTAAATTAAAGTTAAAGAGATCTATAAATTTGTGTTAAAGCTGGGACCATCAAGGCAATATTTCCCATTTTCGTCCTTATAACTAAGTTTATAAAGTACATGAAGTGTGAAATGATATGAGGTTAAGGGCAGATGGGTTTAATTGGCTGTTTGTGTGAGGAATCCTAGAAGGGCTGGTCGATTTTTTTTTTCAAGTTTTACCGTGCGTTATTGTAACGAGTTATCCATTTTTCCGTTTTAAAAATAAAATTAAATAAAACACATATAAAGCCATGATTTCAATGGAACTTTTATTTCATTATAATGCTTGAACCTTCCCATTATATACGAAATTCAATGTCATTTAAATGACTGCCTCTGGATAGGTTGCAGCAGTGGATCCTTTTGGCATAGTTTCCGTCCACTTTTCTGCACAATTCGAGCGATATCTCGACGATAACTTGGCGAATGTTGGTTTTCAAATGCACCAACGTTTGGGGATTATCGGCGTTAACACGATCTTTGACGTAGCTCCACAAAAAAAGTCTAACAACGTCAAATCGCATAATCCTCTTGGCCAATTGATTTCTGACTTCGACCAAAATCGGTCATATTCTGTGGCTCGTGGCACCATCTTGTTGAAACCACCAGGGTGGCTCAATAGAACGTGCATATTGCATCATCTTTTTTTTGCGGGGTAGAAAGGCGCGGACGCACATTTTGCGTGCGCGCATTTTACGAGAACTCTCGTTCATATGTATATTGCTGATAGGCGACTATATTGCACTGAAAATGGACTACGGCGAATTAGTGAAGCTCCGAGTGCTAATTTAATTAAAATATGGGTAAAGCGTTTTGAAGAGACCGGTTCAACATTTAAACCACAAGCAAATGGTCGCCCAAGAACATCTAGGACCGAAGACAATGTTGAGAGAGTTATGGAGTCAGTACGAGGAAATCCACAAATGTCGACTTGCAAGAGATCGTCTGTCTTACAATTATCGCGACGAAGTTTGCAACGAATTTTAACATTGCATCTTAAACTGCATCCATATAAGCTGCAATTAACACAAGAATTGAAAGAGTCTGACTTCATAGCAAGGCTCGCATTTGCTGATGAAATGCTTAATCGATTTTCCAATTTTGACAACGGTGGTGAAGCAGATGTTCCCTGGCAGACTGATTTCGAAAAGAGGTGATATCCCATGGTCTCCACGTTGTCCAGACTTGACGCCTCTTGACTTTTTTTGTGGGGATACCTCAAACACAAAGTCTACAGTAATAATGCAAGAAACATCGTTCAGCTCAAGGAGAATATCCGTGGTGAAATGGCAGCTATTACACCAGTATTACTGAAGAAGGTTTTCAATAATTTTCGTTTGCTGTTAGAGGAGTGCCGTCGTAGAGAGGGTCACCATTTAGATGATGTTATTTTTAAAAAATAAACTCCATTTATTACTCTACAATGCCTTAGATTTATTTTAACCATACCTTTTGTATTTATTTTTTAAACAATTTTTTAAATATGCACGTTCTATTGCGCCACCCTGTATTTCCCGCAGTGAGAATATTGCAATGATGTACAGACCTTGTGCAATCTCCCCGTAATACACGAAAGGTGTGAATCGCCACTTTTGTAGTAAGTTTCAAAAACGCCGGTCTGACAAGGCTGTCTGTCAGCTGTTAAATACCTGTCGTCTGAAGTGTTGTTGACTTAGTGAAAGTTTTGTCATTTACGAATATGGATCGTTTAACAACCGAAGAACGCCCGATAATAGTTAAAACTTACTATAAAAGTGGTGATTCAAACGTGGGCTTTCAATCGAACAAAAATTTCTTTAGCAATGAAGCTTATTTCTCACTCGGTGGTTACGTCAAAAAGCAAAATTGTCGCATGTGAGGCTCGTAGAACCCAGAAGTAATTGTGGAAAAGCCATTGCATACGGAAAAACTGACTGTTTGGTGTGCATTATGGTGTGGACGTGTAATTTTTCGTATTTTTTCGAAAATGGCACTGGAGGAACTATTACTGCAACCAATGCAGAGGCGGTCATTTAAATGACAGTGTATTTCGTACATAATGGTGAGGTCCAGGCATTATAATGAAATAAAAGTCTCATCAAAATCATAGCTTTATGTTTGTTTTATATAACTTTATATAAAAACGACAAATGGAAAACCCTATATAAGAAGCAAGTATTCCTGAAATATGAAAATCCGCTCAATTTTTCCATCAACGTGGGAAAACTCCACTTTGTTGAGTCCGGATATGTCAAAATATGAAAACCTCTGCTTTTTCGAAATACTGGCAACCCATTCATGTGAAGTATTATATGTGTATTATATATTACGAACGCTTTATCATCTTTAGAAATGCTGGAGGTGTGTGTAATGTTTGTCTATCCTAAATTGCAGTACTCATACTTATGCCTGAAAGTAATAGATATCAATTATTCGCCTTAATCATCTTGCACAAGCGAAATATTATCAAGCACATTAGCCTTGAGAGCATTCCTGCCATTCCAAGTTATTTCATTTTCAACCAATCTCCACAATTTGATGCAGTGGCATCATTATCATCATCACCACCATCATCATCATGAAATCGGTACTTTATAGCATAATTATCAGCATGCGGACATGATTTCGAGAATCCTTCATCAACACTGTAGGGCAGTAATCTGGCAACTGTTGATGATTTTGCACACAATGTAACCTACATGCTGTACAAGCACTCTGTTGTTGCCATATATTTTTCACTTCGTAAATAGGCTCTAAAACATAAACAAAAAACCAGATTTCAGAGAGGAGGTTACTGTAGCTCCCACACACATATACCTATACATATATGAGTAAAACGCAAGCCCTAACTTAAACACACTTATTCACAGATACTTTCATAAACAAACCACATCTAGATACACTAGCACTATGTTCTCTACACACATATAAAGTAATTTATGGCATTTTGTTAAACTTGCAAATAGTAATTTGCAAGGGGGTGTTGATGGTATTGGTTGGTAGTAGATGGCTAAAGCCATCGTTACAATCACCCAGTATAAACAAAAGAAAATCCTTTTACCGTTTTTGCTGTTGCATCTTGTAGTTCTATCTCGTCCACTCTTTACCTCTTTACTACTTTCTCTCTCCTTCTCGCGCCAATCTAAATATTATTCAAGTAGCTACAATGTACGTATAGAAGTGTGATGGCAAGTTTGCCTGTGTGTTTATGTGTATTGCATAAACGATGCAGATACAAAAAGAAACACAAACACACACAGGCAGAGTGTAATAATAAATATAAACGGCAAGAGAAATACATTGCATAAAAGGCCT
The DNA here is from genome assembly GCA_019455685.1 of Philornis downsi. Classification (NCBI taxonomy): domain Eukaryota; kingdom Metazoa; phylum Arthropoda; class Insecta; order Diptera; family Muscidae; genus Philornis; species Philornis downsi. The sequence continues at coordinate 12,381 of JAHXMU010000299.1, read as the reverse complement.
GCTATGAGGCCTGCATTGTTAGGTGGTAGGCCTGCCAGTCGGCCTCCATTTTCGTTTCAAAACGGCGTATGATGGCATTGGAGGACGAAACCTTGCATATGTTCTCTTTCCATAGAGGTCCTTCTGGAAGGCCTGCTGCTGAAAGGCTTCAGATTTCATAAAGAAGGATTGGGAAAACGTAATTTTTATTTACTTTGCAATTAACTCACCTTAGTAGATTTATATGATAGAGTTTATGAAATGATCTAATTTTGAAAAACTCTGTTTGAATTCAAACTTACGGCCTCACAGTTGGTAATCTGATATAATACTGTATAACCCATTATGGCATCGTAGCTTCGAAGCAGCTAAATTTAGTAAATAATTACCAGCGGTCTCCTAGACCAGGGGAGACAACATGTATCTTCTAAATATATAAAAATCAATTGCTGTGCGTTAGTCTCGCTAAAGCTTGAGAACGGTTGGACCGATTTGGCTCATTTTGGTCTTAAATTATTGGTAGAGTATTCCGGAAGGTTTAAAAAGTTTTATTTGAAGGGATAGATGGCGTTGGAGATGCGATTTTTGCAATTAATTTTTTTTACCACATTAACATTTTGAAGGCAAAACAACGTTTGCCGGGTCAGCTAGTATTGAATATTTTAGAACGGATCTAGACACAACTCTTGTTGACGGCCGCTGGACTCTCTCTAAAAGGAGGGGAATGAGATGAATGTATAATCTTTCAAAAGGAAAATGTGATCGGTTTATGCTAGATGGCATTTGAAAGATAAGGTTTCGTACTTTCATATAGAAGTACGTGAAATTCCAAAAACAAGTGAGAATTTTTTTAAAGAAGTTTGAAAATTTGGGGAAAATTCGCACTTTGAATTTAGTGTATGTTGCCTATGGCAAATGTAGGAAAAAAGCGTGGACATTACAAATGAGACAAGTTCTTGAAATCCTAAAAAAAAGGTGGCCCGCCACGGTAACGACATTGTTCTGGACAAAAATTCTAAACTGAACAATAGTTTAGTTTCATATTTATGTGTGTTTTTTATGCTAACAATCTACCATTACGGCATGAAAAGCAGAATCATTTTAAATGGGAAAGGCGCTTGAAATCCCAGGAAAGTTTAACAAAACCATGTATATGGAAAAATTTAAAAAAAAAATTGAAGTTTGGTCAAAAAAATCACACTTATATGTATTTAATTGTAGTTATTATGACAGTAACATGCCATTATGGAGAACATTTCAAAGGCACTGAAATGGACAAGGTCGTTGAAATCCTAAATACATACAAGACATCATACAAATGACAGGTTTTCAAAAGTTCTAAAATTTAGATGAAAGTTCACACTTTTCTATTTAGGTATTGTTGCCTGCCACAATAATAAACATTTATCGAACAAATTGTAAAACAATTAAATTCTATACAATAACTTTCATGTATTGACAAAATTTCAGAGATATTGAAATCAGTATCAAAAACCCGACAAATTTGTATAGATTAATTGAGATTGTGAGATAATACGAGGTGACAATTTGGAACTTAATCTTATGACGTAATTTTTTGTGTCCGCTCAAGCTGTCCTTGCAGGGGGATGCTTAATAAAGCTTGACAACATCGTGGAACAATTTTCTTCTTAGCCGACATCTACTGGAAGATATTCATTAAGACTTTGAATAAAATTGGGTGTAGAAATAGAAGCTGATCAGGAATAGAATTGGGTTGGGTGCTTGAGTCGCAGCTGATTGATTGCAGCTGGGCCAATGGACTGTTGTTGTTCTTGCTGCAATTAATTTGATGTGGTGATCGCCACTGCACCCGGTTGGAAATTTCCAGAGTAGGTTGTGGACTGTATTTTAGGTTTGGGTTTGAGGTAATCTTCTATGCTGCTGGGAAGGCAAGTCGACCTGCTGATGAATGTTATGGCGCTTTTTAATCAAATAATTTCTCAAGAGATTTGAGAAATTAATTGGTTGTAGGTTGGGAAATAAAAGAAATTAAAATTGTTAATTTCAGTTCAATATATGTAAGTATATTTGGGAAGCTGTGATGCTTACCGCTTGAGCTGTGCAGAGTAACTAACTTTTGGTTTTTACAATTTATGATAGTTACAATTGTAATTTTTGGCTTTCGTTAAACATTATCTGAACAATTATCTTAGGAACAATTCACAATATCTTTACTCCAAAAGGGGCAAAAACGGTAGTATAAAGCACAATTTGAATTATTCTTATATTAGGTATGTTCATGGAAAAATTCATTTTAAGTTCATTTTTAAATTCATTTTTTAACAAGTTTTTATAAAAAGATAAGTTATAAACATTATTTATAACAAGTATTTATTAAAAGATAAGTATAAACAACATGTTTATACAACTTATAAAAAATTATTGTGCAGTTATTCCTTTAAATAGTTCTACTATTCTACTCCTTCTCCTTGTAGGGAATGTGAAGTTTATTACGAATAATGTTACTCTACGAGAGGTCATTTTATCGTATGTACTAAAAGAAATCTGTAAGAAAGTACTCCAGAGGCATTCCAAAATACATGTTGGCGACTTTCTAAGATTCTAAGATAGAAAACTTGGCAATAATGCTTACTGTACTGAAGGCCTTGACGATTCCGCTATTGGAGTGCATACGCTCCTAGATATGCACACACAACAGTTACAGCTATAAGCAAACTTACCTACATACATAGAACTTACAACCGCACTGTCACATTAACAACATTAAAACAACAATAACTGCAATAAACACGACACATACAATGACAAAATCAAGCTCAAATAAAATGGATGCACCAGATAAGAACAGTGTTAGGAGCACCACAATGGAAATGTCATAAAAACAGGAGAGAAACATTGACAAAGTGGAAGATTAAATGAAGAAACATTTTGTATGATAAGTTGAGGTTGTCCGAAGTATGCGTGTAGACAGGCTTTAAGCGCAAACATACACATACAAAGCCAAGGAAGTAAAACAGAATATATTTCATAAGGAAAACTGCGGAAAAGTTGCCCACATTAATAGCGGCGACGTAATACATATGTTAACAAGAATTTTGTCTGTCCATAGAAATGATGTTCAGAACAACTCATAATCGTGAGCTAAAGTCGGTAGATCCTTGGAATTGATGAGAATTTATTGTGAATTTATTTGATTAGAATTTATTATTATATTACAAGTTTAGTTTCGGAATTAGATTGGGTTCGAATGAGTCTCAAAGACTTTCGTGTGTAAGTCAGGTTGGCGAATTTTTGAGGAATCTATAGGATCCTTAGCAAAGCATATCATAACAAAAGTGTAATTTTCCAAATTCGAGCATTAGACGCAACATTACAAAGTTATGAGGCTTATAGAATAAGCCTAATCAGACCTATTTATAACAGGTGAACACAGTATCACACAAAAAACGTGGTAAATTTATAGTATTTTTCGGAATTTACCATGCCAATACTTTAACAGTTGAATCAACTTGGGGGATGTTTGAAATCAGAGATCATCGTAACCGAGTTATTTAATATTTAACCCAAATTTCTATGAATTTGTTAGCTCTTTAAAGTTGGTTTTTCCAAACTAAAATAAAACTGGCATTCAATGCCTCCATCAGAAATTACACTCGGCACATCATGTTAAAAATCATTGCAAAGATAAACCCTAATGGCTATATAAAGTTTAATCTTATCACGTCCGCAGGAACCACTTGTCGCTTTCTTTGTTTTATTTTGTTTGTTTTCGTCCCATCTATTTTGGTTACTTTAATGACAGTAGAATTTTCACCGTCAGAAAGGAATTTGGCTCAAAAAAATTACAGTTGCAAGTTTTAAAGGGGCTAAGACGTATGAATAATACTATTTTTTTTTACGTATGATTAATATTAAATTATATGAAAAGCACTAGTACGTGCCCGCAGTCTCGATTGTCTCTTTTTTACTGTTTTAAATAAATGATTCAACACTGAATTTGACTTTAATTCGTTTCTTTAATTATAAAACATGCTAGAATGGAGGGGGGATTTCTCACCATATTTCATGGTTCCTCTTTATCCTATTGCATCTTCCACTATGAAGACAGTACAATTATCTGTTGGAATTTTCTAGTTCAGAGGGTCAAATATTGTGGTACTTCGTCTAATGCTAATGTTGGAAGTGCAATTTAGGAAAGTAATTCTTAGATGTGGTGCATTTATCATAGGCATTTCTACACAAATAAATTCAAAATCCATATTTTTATGAATTTTCACGAGTATTATGTGACATCGTCTCAAGAGCTTTAGTACACAATTCAATTATTTCCTATCCTTTTCATTGTTCTCAGAAAATTTTGGTAAATTCCCGATCTTACGTCCGAGGAACTGGTGGCCTTTTCTTACATAGTGAGTGAGACCAAACAAAAGCAGTTTAATTTCTTTTTTGAAAATCCATTTAAAATCCGGATTTTGTCGATATTTGTATAGAAATAACCAAGGTTAAAAAAGCTCTGTTTTGATTAAATGCATCCAAGTAATCCGATTTTCCCTAAATGTTACATGTTGTAAAGGGTGGTGCATAAGTAACGTTAACGGCGACTATATTGAATGCGTTCTTGTGCATCATTTAGTTTTAACTCGTGAACCAATTCCATCTTATATGGGAAAAAATGTAACATATGTACAATTCTTTGCAAAGACCGCCTAGACATCTCTAACTGCTGAGAACGTCGCCTGGTGGAAGTTTCGGGATTTTCTTCAATATTTGCTTGCACTCAAGTAATGGTCACTTCATTTCAAACTGCACGAGTTCTTCCAGCACGCGAAAGATCACAGATAGCCCCTTGTTGCCCAAAACGCTGAACCAATCGGTAAATTGTTGGAGCGCTAGGAGCATTTCGAAGACAAAAGAAATTTCGATATGATCTGAATAATCGGCAAAAACTAATTTGTTTTAAAACTTTGTTACAAAGGTGCTCGAAGAACGGATGATCTGAATAATCGAATGCTGACTTTCAAAATAAAATTGAACACTTTTGATTCTTTGTTCTGTGCTGAGACTTTCTATCATAAATTTTCCAAGTATTATTTAGTTAATTCTGTAAAAAGACGAAAAAAAGGATTTAAACAAAAAATGTGTTCACTGATCAAATCTTAATGTTACTTAGGCGCCACCCTATAGGCAAACTACCAAAATATTTAACTCAGCGGACAAGATTGTGAGGTCAGCTTAATTTTCTTCGGCAGAAATTAACTTGTTTTAAAATTTAGTTACAAAGATGTTTGAAGAACGGATGTATACGTATATACGTATTATTAAGAAATGTTACATATTTTCTAATAAAAATTAGGATAATAATGTTTCCCTATCTATTCATGGTTATTATTAAATAATTAATATAGCGTATTAACACAGAAGTTCTTGCATATAGCCTTCTTCTTATGCTTTGTAGTCATCGTTACTAGAAAGGCTATAAACCTTCATCTCAAAACATTGCCGTTCTGCATTTAAGAATTAGTTAAATAATCTACACATTTTTTTTGCCGTGACAACTTTTTTGAAAAATATGTGCGTAATATTAATTTCATATGAACGTATGATTAACATTGAATTTCATTTGTGTATAACTGAAATATAACGAAAAGTCTTCTTCTTGTACATTTTTAAAGAAAAGTCATAACTTTATTCTATCACATTTTTCCATACGAAAACCAAAGACCTTAATTATAAAACATTGTCTGCCGCGCTTCATTTAGAAAATGATGCTTATTTTTTTCTTTTTAGAAAATTTTAGGTATTGCCTCTTAACAAGGAAAGGAGTATGAGTAATATTTAATGTTACAATGACGTATGAATAATATTAATTTGTATTTACATACAGTATAAAATTTGTTTATATATTTAAATATATATTAATAAAAATATTACATCATTTCTCATTTATACTCCTAACGAAATATCATACTTTTTCACGGCAAAATGTGGTAGTTGCAAATAGAAATATTAAGGTTTTTCATACACAATTTTGTAAATTTTCATTGAGAAATTGTACGACTTTTCTAATGGTAAAATTACCGATATTACCTTAAAATTACATACCCTTTTCGACTACCGTGCTCAGATCATATTTCAAAACTTTGTGTTTATGACTGGCAGTTATGTGTTCTCCCCTGTATGCACCTATACAATACAAAACGAGGGCTCTTCAAGCAACTGTTATACACTCATACACAGCCACAGAATGTTGAAACACAGATAAAGCGTGAGATATAACGAACGAAAGTTCATGCAGCGAGCAAGGATGAATGCATTAATGACATAAGTGTTTGATAATAATGGTTTGAAATAACGCACACACATACACACACACATACGCACACACAAACACATGCATATCCATATATTCTCTCTTTTGTGCTTTTTGCAAGACATGTTCTTGATTGCAAGTAAACTGACTACATGTGAACGCAGCAAATTTCTTTGGTTTCCTTCCTGTCTCTCGCTCATTTATTTTACTTCATTGTATTGTTTTCCAACGGTCTCTCAACAGACTAAAGGATAGCGTCAATGAAGCACAACTACACCAACAGCCAAACACAATTTCAAGATAAAGCAACTACGAAACAGAATCTTATAAAGCATTGCAAGAACTTTGAACGACATTGGTTTTCGTTTTCATTCGCAGGGCATAATGCATGGCGAACATGAAAAACCAGTAAGGCTGAATCGCTGTGATCGACGGTTGAGGTCGCCGCCGCCGCCCTTTGGATTGAGATCTGCGTGGGGGTGGGTGGCGCTGGCATTGACGCTATCAAACGCGCAAATGGGTTCTTGATACATTTTCTCTATTTTCATTGCAGCTGTTGTTGTTCTTGTTGTTGGTGATGGTTTTTATACGCTGTATTTCTTTTTTTTTTTTTCTTGCTTCATGTTGTGTAGAATTTTCAAGTTTTTATTTTTTCATTTCATCACAAACCCTTCCGTTTATTGGTGGTGCTGACTGGCTGGCTGGTTGTGTTGTGTGTCATTTTCATACCGCTAAACAGCCAATGAATGTCGGTGGCCTGCGTTGAGGTAGAGGGTGCAGCGGTTGTTATGGCCAAAGCAAAACAAAATAGTATCGTTGTCGGCGTCACCGCCACAACAGACACCATTTGCTGTTATTGTGTGACCCACTTTGTGGTTTGTGGTGTAACAGAGAGAACGAAGAAAGAAAAAAAAAAAAAAAAATGCAATAACTAGTACAGTAACTTGTACAATTTCTAGAGCCAAAATTAATTTATTATTATCTCTAAATTTGGTTTGGAGATAAACAAAAGCGAAAGGGGTTACAGAAACATGAAGCATATTGGTTGGTTTTAGAGGAAATGAAGGGATTTTTGCTTAACATCACAATATGTTTTCTGTCTGGAAACGTAAAGAACATTTTTTATACGTACTTAATTGTTTAAATAGTTAAAAAAATATGGTTCAAATCGTTGATATCGGTAGAAAAAAACACTTTGTTTGAAAACAGCAGTTGATTGAACAAGTTTTTTGTGTGAATGCCCAAAACTGTTGCCTTAATCTAGTGCTTTCCCTGAAATTACAGTCGTCGACAGATTTTTCACCATATACTTTTATAGTGACAACAGGTGCAAATGCGCAAACTGGAATATACGCCAGAAGTTTTACTCTTCAGAAATGTGTGCACCTCAGATAAGCAACCTTATCGAAAACGACTTTTTCTTATAAATAATTTATCGACTTTTCGTACGTAGCTCACGAAATTTGAAAAAAGCGGTTATTTTTTATCACACCTCGTATATCGTTTTCCCACCGAAAAATCTTTTGCTATTTTTCAACTATCACTTACAAACGCATACAAATCGTAATGGCTCTTTCTGTATCTTCAGTTAGCGAATAAATGGTACAAATTTTGAATGAATAAAGAGAATTTCCCTTTTTCAAAAAGTATTTTCAGTCCATGTAATCGGGACATCATGGCTAAGATAGTGAATTCAATTCCCGACACAATCATCTATTATTATTTGGACGATTATCATTTACCTGTGACAAACACTTCGAATACGCGATTAATCATCAGTAAATATAGTAAATGCTTCTTAAGATGATTTTCTTAATCACTGTTAGACTATAAGTTCCGTTTAGTGAGTTTAAAAATAGGATGCCTTTAATCTCACTGATTGTGAGAGGCTCTCCCATATCTCACTAATACAATGTAAGGGAACTTGTTTTTTTTTGTGGGATCTTAGGTTCAGTTTAAGTTTTCCCTTACTGGATCATTTTCACATGCCAAAAATCGAAAGCCGTTGGGCCACAAAATGTTCCACTGAAGTTAACATCGATAAAGTCAAGAAATGGTGATTCAAAATCTTCTTTTAAGCTTGACAGCGGTTGAATTTCCTGTGACTCACAAGTTAGTTTGTGCATAAAATGCGTTGATATTCAACTAGTTCCGAATTCTCTGACCTGAATTTTTTTCAAAACCCTTAATCGCGTCAAGTTCTCTGAAAACATGCTAAAACGAGTTAATTTCTACGCCATATTCTTTCACAAAACGCATTATAAATGGCAATAAGGCAGGTTTGACATGCAAACGAGACAGCAACTTTTGGAATACTCAGGCGAAACTGAAAAAACTGAAAATCAATCGTAAGTCCAGATAATGTCGACTGTTTTCTTAGACCATGATAGAGTTGTGCACTAGCAATTCCTGTTAGAAAGTCAGACGGCGAATAACAAATATTATGTGGGCGTCGTGTGGCTTTCAAAGAACTTGTGGAATTGGGATGGATTTTACACCATGACAAAGCGTCATCTGGGAAATCTATCCATGTGAAAGAATTTCTGGCCAAAAATTTATCCATTATCGTCAGATAATAGCTGTATTTACCTGATATGGCTCCGGCTGATATTATTCTGTTCTTTAAAATCAAATTACCACTCCAAGGCATTCGTTTTCAGTTGAGAAAAGGCAACAATATCCATGCATAATTTTCGAATCCTTAATCAAACGATTACATTTTTAAATACTTTGTGTGCCCCAAATTAGTACTTCTGTTTATTGCGAATCAAATGATATATATTTCATTTTTATATTTTAAGAAATAAAGCTCTCAACAATCCTTTGACCGAGAAGTCAGCAATAATAAGGATTTACTTTGTGTTGAGTTGGAAAAAAATGTGTCTGTACGTCGAGTTATGTGAAAAGCACATGATCACTTATGATTCATACTAATTTCATTTCTGTTACAAACAACAGAATGTATAGGGTGGCGCACAAGTAACGTTAAGATTTGATCAGTGAATACATTTTCTTTGTTTAAGTCTTTTTTTCGTCTCTTTACAGAATTAACTAAATAATACTTGGGAAATTTATGATGGAAAGACTCAACACAGGAAAATGAATCAAAGTTGTTCAATTTTACTTTGAAAGTCAACATTCGATTATTCAGATCATATCGAAATTTCTTTCATGCTCAAAATGATCCTACCGCTCCAAAAATTTACTGATTGGTTCGGCGTTTTGGGCAACAAGGGGCTGTCTGTGATCTTCCGCGTGCTGGAAGACCTTGTGACCATTGCTCCAATGCCAGCAAGTATTGAGGAAAACGCCGAAACTTCTACCAGACGACGTTCTTAGCAGTTAGAGATGTCTAGGCGGTCTTTGCAAAGAATTTTACATATGTTTCATCTTTTGCCATATGAGATTCAATTGGTTCACGAGTTAAAACCAAATGATGCACAAGAACGCATTCAATATAGTCGCCGTTAACGTTACTTATGCGCCACCCTTTATGCAGATAAGGCTAAACTTGCCTTGATAGCATGATATTAATCGTGTTATAGCGCGTATGAGCAATACTATATATAAAATTATAAAACGTAGGATCAATATTAATTGTTATGCCTCCTCTGAAGCATCAGTATTTGTTTACACTCCCATGGAATTTGGTTTAAAGGTTTCCCTCAGTATGTGCACCATTGTCAAAACGTGTTAACTGCACATCAGTGATTTATATGTCCATCTATCATTTATTGCACAACTTGCCTATGGCTCCCGAAATGTATACGGCTTTGTAATCATGCCATCAATATTAATTATAACCTACTGCAATTGCTATTAACTCGTTGCTTATGTACCTTTTAACTTGTACTGACAACCGATTCATTCAGCATAATTAATATTTATTTCTTCTCTTTTTTTTTTGCAGGTAAGGAGACAGGTAAAGCCACAGTAATAATAGAGTAATAATAGTTTGGAAGGGTAAGTGCAACATTGATTAATGGTACAAATTATATGCTATTGAATATCGTCATTGAGTTTTGTCATTTGTCCAACGTATATTTAGTTAATTAAGGTAAAAGGGCACGACAATTTATACTCGAAGGAAAATAGACTAAACGACGCACAAACGCTATGTTATGGAAATTAGAATAACTTTAAGTACATTAAATTAATGTATGGTGACCGATATATCGAGGCTCAGCTTACATACTTGTAGAACGTAGCAAAAGGAGAATAGCTGCTGATTGAAATTACCTAAGCGTATGATTCATATCAATTAAATTTTTTTTGCGTATACGCAATATTCTCGTACATATGTAGAGTATACAGATGCAGTAATGTAGATATGTAGAGAACAAAAACGTCATCTTAAACGTATGATTGATATTAATGCAACGCTGTGAATGTGCAATAAAATTACATACCGTAAAGAAAATATTAACTTAATGATATGGAATTCAAGTCAGGATATAAGTGAATGGAAAATAATGAAATGTAAAAATTAGTGTAATTTTTTAATTAGATAGACAGTCTTATCTTTCTGTAAACACTTAGTTTTTAATGTTCTGAAATAAAAAATTTAATATAATTTTAATAGTGAAAATTTTAGTTTCTAATTTATTGAAATATAATTTTAATTGGAAAAAAATTACATTGTCATCGTAGGACTAAAGTGAGACTAATGTTTAAAGTTCCAAACGCTTCTCAGTTTTTTTAATGTTTTACATGAAATTTTTTAATATTTAAATTAATCATGCGTACATAGCAAAGGTCTATAAAAATCAGTTTTTCCCCATCTACGTTTAAGTGCTTTAAGCTAACGTATAATTAATGTTATATTAAAGAAAAAATTTCTTGGTTACTCTAGATAGTAAATTAAATTACCATTATTAATTCTTAATATGTAAGTGAGCAAACCACGGCCCAAACTGACATTGGATAAAACATGATAAAACATTTAACCAAAATAAACAGAGCGAGAAATGATGTTTGAAGGTATTGACCAAATAAGGAAAAGTATACAAGCACTTTAGTGTATAACTATTATTCTGTTAAAGAAAAATGTTCTTTGAACTGATATTAAAAAGATTTTCCTGGCTGGTGTTTAAAAAATGTTGTAGAAAGAATAATTTGCGATTAAATTTAATTTATTTCTTACGGATGCATAATATAACGTTCAGTGAACTAATTAAATTTGTATGTTGGTGAATAGCTTTTATCATAGAACTAATTGTAATGTAGTAATTGGAAATTTGCAATACAATAATTAACTTTACTCTAAAAAATCTCATTTAACTTATAGTTAACATTAGCTTATCCAAAGGAAACGACCCCCAAACTTTGGATAAGCTATATAGTAAAAGAATTTCGCATAAAGCAGACTCAGTGCTGATTTCAATTAACGAAATTATTCTGTAACGTATAATTAATACTAATTACAACTTAATGTCTCTCGTATACTATATGTCATCGTCAGAAATCTTTATCCGATTTGACTATGCCGCTCGTATACTTTATGCCATCGTCAGAAATCTTTATCCGATTTGACTATGCCTTCTGATAGATTGCTTAGTAGTTTTTGGCAACATTTCTTACCATTTCAGGACTATTTTTTGTATCTCTTGCCTTTCAAAAACAGATATTCGTGTGTTCAATAGTATTTTTTGCATTTTCGGGAATTTTGTAGTTTTAGCTTTAACCTTAATATGCTGAATAATTGTTATCTATCTTTCTAGAATTATGGTATGCCATTATATTGATAAAATCCTGTTACTATCGAAATATCTAATACTTATTGACAGATTCGTCAGCTTTACCGATTTGTTAGCTTTATATAGCGTGTACGTAATACTAAAATTAACAAAAATTATGGACGAAAATAGCAAACTAAAGGAAAGCGAAATAAAAGAAAGCTTTTACAAAGCTTTGTAATCATTTGTGTTTCTAGAGCTGCTCTAAAGTATTGTAACTCCAATTATTAAATATATATATTTAAATTTTTTTAACTTATGACTCACTTTAATGTAAATTTTACGTATACATAACATAATGAAAACATTAAATAGATGTTACTGTGCAAGAAAGTTAAACATATATATTGAAATATATTGAAACAAATATTGCAA
>JAHXMU010000298.1:176246-230254 GCA_019455685.1 Philornis downsi | reverse complement strand
TATATATATATATATATATATATATATATATATATATAGCAAGCAAGTTCTCCAAATCAAACAAAATAATCTTCATCTATTACATATGTATGAAATTTGAAATAATAACTAAAACAACCAAATGACTTACTCGTACAAAGTAATGCCTCATTCAATGCTGTTTCTGTCGCCAAATTATCATCGCGGCTATTAAGTCACAAAGCGTATGCATGAAGATATGTACATACATCAAATTTTCCTTAACTTTACGTACCTGCCTCATTGCTGGAAGTTCATTCCTCCAATTTGTTTTAATGTTCATTTCTATACCTTCGACCATGTGTTCTAAGTAAATGGTATCATATAATGGTTTCGTTTTCTGATATCAAGCCCTCCAACGCCAAGAGAGTGTTAACAGAGCCTAAACGCGTTAAATGGGTCGTTTGAGGAGAAATTTATTTTTATGTCGAAAATAAATAAGACTTTTTAAGCCATAATCGAACAGAAAATTCGAAATGTACAAATAAGAGTATTAAGCGTAATAGTTAATTCAAGTAGTTAAGATATCTAATTCATTTACAAAAATTTATTGATACTGTCAGAATAATGGTGGTGATGTAGACTGCGCACTAAATTATTATTAAAAAGGCTAAAGATAACACCTGAAACAGCGCTTACTATTCAGTATTAATTACTTAATAGAAAGTCCTAGAATACTAATATGGAAACTTACGAAGTGGACAATTTTTTTTAAGTGAATGCGATATTCGTTTCTTCTTAAAGAGGGAGGGAGCAAGTAATAAAAAAAGAGTTTGTTCGCCTAAACAAATAACTGGGTTTTGTCCCCTCTTATAGCCAAACTCACTTTCGTTAATTGCATTTGAATTATTGAGAAGACTGTAGTAACAGCTTACAATTTTCGTCCTGTGATCATCGACCATCATCAGCATATAAAAATTGCATATGGATTTTGTCAAAAATTGTGCCAGTCGTTTTCAATGCTGTTTCCATCATTATCCAAGGAGAACGTTGAGGAGGCTTTTTATTGCCAAGAGAATGCAACTGGAAAAAAAACAGCAAAACCGCAGTAAATAGTAAAACCGCACAGATTTTTTCTCTCCAGTTAATCGGTTGCTAAAGTAAGAAAAATAAACTAGTAAACTAAAGATATAAAGCTAATTGATACAATATGCCGATTCAATAACTTTACATTACATTAAATTCAATTATAATATCAAGGAATATAAACTCGAAATATTCTGAACTACAATTCAGAATCGAAAAATACATGGAGAGACGGACGCATAATGCTTCGTACATAATCTTTCCGGGCCATAGGTAAAAAACTACGCACTTTGACCCATTCTGACCAAGACATTCTGACTGGTACTTCCAGCAGCTTCCACACAAATGGATCTATAAAACTCACAATTTTCTTATATTACACCACTCTATTGAATGGTAAAACATCTACTAGATTTGCAACAAATTTTGTATGCATTAACATGTTCGTAGTTTATAGCTAAACGCTAAATTTTCAATATTTTTTTTTTTCTTTTATTTTAAAAACCATCAAATGTTGATTCCGATTATTTTTTCACAATATAGGGTGATTTTTTAATCGTAGTTTATTTTTTAAATCGAATAAAACACTCAAATTGGCGGCATATATTAAAATTTTTTATTAGAATCGATAAATTGATCTTTGCCATTTAATTTTTAAAGATAACTTCATGTAAATTTTGTCCGCGGCTTCGTCTCAAAATGTCCATTCGGAAGGTCCAATTTTGCGTTCCTTTTTCGAGCATTTCGGCCTGTATTCCACGAGTAACGCCTGTTATGATATCCTGTAAGTTTTCAATAGTGTTCGGCTTGTCCACATAAACTAACGACTTGACATAACCTCACAAGAAATAGTTAAGAGGCGTTAAATCACAAGATCTTGGGGGCCACCTCACAGGGCCAAATCGAGAGATAAGCTGCTCATCAAATTCATCCCTCAACATAGTCATTGTTTCACCAGCAATGTGGTATGTTGCACCATCCTGATGAAACCACATGTCAACCAAGTTCAACTCAGGCAATTGGGGCAAAAAAAAAAAAATCCTTGTGGTTAAGTAACACATGTCCAATCGCTGAGAACGGCGACGAATTGACATTTCACGATCGTCATTAACACTGGTTGCTGCGACTGCAATATTTTCTTCGGTACGCCCTCTACTCATGTGAGTCGATGGTTTTATGTCCAACAAAGTAAATTTGGTGCGAAATTTGGAGATGACAGCACGAATTGTTGATTCAGCAGGTCGATTATGACGACCATAAAATGGTCGTATCAAGCGATACACATTTGTCACAGAGCACGAATTTTGATAATAAATTTCAACAATCGTTGCGCGTTTGTTAGTCTTTCCATGATAAAATGGCAGAGTATATTGTACACTTTTCACTTTGACAGATGACGTTTGGACGCCGTTGCCAACCAGTGCTGCCAATCTGAAAAACTTAAATCTTAAAAATTATGTTTTTTCTCTAATATGCGAAAATATGACAGAAAAGAGTGCTAGAAATACCAAGTTGAGGCAAATTTTATCAAGTCAAAATTTTTATTTCAAAAGATTAAAATGGACTTTTTTCTTGGTTCAGCTAGCTTTAGGTAAGTTGTAGACACGTAAATTCTTTTATTTTTTTTTATTTGCTGCAAAACTTCACTCAGTTTTTTACCATTATTTTTTTCTATTTTGAAATGAATTTTTGAATTTTGATTTTTTTTCCCGCTTAATCACATTTTATAATGTTTTCCCTATTTATTATATTTAGATTCCATCTTGAAAATTTAAATTATTTAATTGCAAATTTTCTATTTTAAATAGCAACAAAAAAAGTGCAAAATTTCAGTCAGGTGAACTGACGTACATTTGCAACTTTGTGAATATTTGGTCATAATATGCATGTGAAAAATTATATTTTTTCTCTAATATGCAAAAACAAGGTAGAAAATAATACCAAAAATACGTAGTTGAGGCAAAATTTTATCAAATAAATATTTTTATTTAAAAAAACACAGTTTTTTCTTGGTTTAGCTAACTTTAAATAAGTTGCAGACACGTATATTTTTTAAATTTTGTTTATTTCCGACAAAAGTTTACTCAGGTTCTTATCATTATTTTTTTCTATTTTGAAATGAATTTTTTTATTTTTTTTTTTTTTTCATTTCAGAAATATTAATAAAATTTCTATTTTTCTTGAGGTTTTTTTCCCCCGCTTCATCAAATTTTGTTAAATTGTTAACTCTCTAACAAATAATGCTTTTCCTGTTTAGTATATTTAGATTTTCATATTAAAAATGTAAATTATTTTAATTAAAAATTTTCTTTTCTAAATAGCATAAAAAACCAGTGCAGAAATTTTAGTCAGATGAGCTGACGTACATTCGTAACTTTCTGAAGTCCTCCATTTGAGAAATGTAAAAGATCCCTAAGTTGTCTAGGTCGGTTTATTTGTGTATGTGGTACACAATGGGTAGTTTAATCTATTTTCATTTGCAATACTAAATGCCTGCCGAAAATTTAATTATATTTGTTGAAAATAGTTTTTATTCGACTAAATTTCAAACATAAAACAACGTGTTACAATGACGCTTGTAGAAAAATCTTAGCCTACTACGAAACAATATGAAATTATGAATACAGGTGGATTATTATCAAAGTATAAAATTCAAATATTCTAACAATATTAAATGCAGTGCAAATGAACCAAAGATAGGAATCTAGGAATACGTAAGTTAAATATGATAATTTATATGCGAGGTGTTAGAGAATGCGTGGCCATTCCAACGAATTTTTTATCACATATTATAACGCAATATAATTGACTAGAATTTATATAACTTCAGGTTACGAATTTGGAATTTCAGGACAGTAGAATGGACGTTTCAAAAGCCACCCGTTTCCGCATACTATATGTAATTGATTAGCTCTAGACTACTACAGATGACAAATTAGAAATTACAGAGGATTGATTGAATTTCAAAAATTCGATTAGTTTTTATTGGAGATACCGGAATGGGTTTGGTATCATTGGTGTCCCACATACTCCGTTTTTATTTTGAGACCTTACTTTCGCTGATCATGCGCCAAATTTAACTAACCAAAATATACGGATTAAGGCAGTCGTTTGTATGAGAAACACCAGAAATTGTGTGGTTAATTGATCAAATTTTAGCAGAAACTATGAAGCAATGGAACGAACTGAAATTTGGATTGCTACAATTTACGGTTTAGAAGTTATACATTGGAAATCGATTTGGAAACATCAACTTATAAAAAATAAAACGTTTTTATTCATTTTTTAAATAAAAAATCATTAGTTTATGTAATGTAGTAATGAATTTTGAAAAGTGAATGGCGTTATTTGAACGTCGTTTGTGTTTTGTTGGTTCGGTTTCAATTATAATTGGTCCTTGCCCTTATGTACGAAATGCATTATCATTTAAATGATCGCCTCTGGATTGGTTACTGCAGTGAGTCCTTTGAATCACTTTTTTCCACATTTCGGGCGGTTCTCGGCGAAAAATACGGTCTTTGACGCAGCCGCACAAAAAAGGCTAACAGCTTCTAATCACTTGATCTTGGTGGCTAATTGATGTCCGCCAAATTGCGAAATTAAACTTGCCGGAAACTTCTTATGCGATAAAGCCAATATCGATCATGTTGTGTGACTCGTGGCTCATGATATCGTCTTGTTGAAATCACATAACGTCCAGTTCATAATATTTAAGTCGGTTATCATATGGCCATAGCGTATTCCCATTTTCACTGGAAAAATGGGCAGGGTCGATATACGAGTATAACATATAATATGAAAGCGGTTCTCGTACGCCCACTTACCTGGCGATAGGTCGCCAAAACGTTCTCTATACTGTGGACCACGTGTGAAGAAAGTCGGACCTTTGAGAAAAGCTGTCCCATATTATACATATATATGTATACTGCGGCACATAACTAACTCTAAAATTTGATCAGTAAATACATTTTTTATTTGTCTTTTTCTCGTCTCTTTACAGAATGATGTAAATAAAACTTGGAAAATTTATGATGGAAAGACTCACCACAGAACAAAGAACCAAAATTGTTCAATTTTACTTTGAAAGTCAGCATTCGACTATTCAGATCATATCGAAATTTCTTTCATGTTCGAAATGCTCTTAGCGCTCCAATAATTTACCGATTGGTTCAGCGTTTTGGGCAACAAGGGGCAGTTTGTGGTAATCCGCGTGCTGGAAGACCTCGTGCAGTTCGAAATGAAGTGACTATTGCTCGAGTGCAAGCAAGTATTGAGGAAAACCACGCGACGTTCTCAGCAGTTAGAGATGTCTAGGCGGTCTTTGCAAAGAATTGTACATATGTTACATCCTTTCCCATACAAGATGCAACTGGTTCACGAGTTAAAACCAAATGATGCACAAAAACGCATTCAATATAGTCGCCGTTAACGTTACTTATGCGCCACCCTTTACATATCAGTACAAATACCTATAGATGCTGCCAAGCACTATCGCAGCTCATGAAACTTTTAAGGGTCTCTCATAACTGAAACAATTAAAAAAGGAATTTTCACCCGAAAAACGGGCAAAGTTGTCATACTATGCACAAGAAGAATACGTTTACGCTCTGCCTACTTATCTGGAGATAAGCTGATACGTTGTCCTTGATGCTATCAGTAGCAGTTGTCCCAATTTGGACAAATTGGTCAAGCAGAAATACAAGGAATAATTCTAACTTTATCTGAATTTTTCTTATACTGTTATAATTTATCGTTTTTGACACACCTTCTTACGATCCCAAAACTAGCTAATCTGACGTACAGATGGTGCCAGTAGTTTGCCAAAAATTATTTTGAGAACCTTATAAAGCATATGTTTTAAGTTTCAAGATGCCACGTTGTATAGTATTTTTATTTGGACCATTAAAAGTAAATTATATCAGTAAATTTGTGAACATAGAACACATTGGTAACCGTTACGTAATTCCATTTGAAAGGTCGGAATCCAACCACCATTATAGCCGAGCTAGATGAGGGAGCCTGCTTCTTCGTTTACGACTGTAAAATATTGGATAGCAAAGTTTAAACTAGCCCATACGACAAGACGATCACCGTAATGGTCAACCAATTAATATGACCACGCCAGAAACGGTTAAGAAAATCCACAGAATGACATTAGATGATCATCGGCTGAAAGATTGTTGGGCATTTCCAAAAGTGGTATACAAGCAAGATGGGTGCCGCGCTTGCTTTCAACAGATGAAGATATTTCATTAACTGTTTGGCGATGTTTCACCACAATAAAGCCGAATTTTTGGCGTCGATTTATAACCATGGATTAAACATGGGTCCACCACTTTAGACCTGAGACAAAGTAACAGTCAAAGCAGTGGACTGGAATGGTAAAATCGGGCCCAAAGAAGGCGAAGACGGGCAAGGTCATGCCATCTATTTTTTGGGGTGCGCATGGGGTTATTTTTATTGATTGTCTTCAGAAAGGAATCGGCGGCATCATCAGCGAATATTATGCTAATTTATTGCAGCATTTAGGTGATGAAATTATGGAAAGAAGGCCGCATTTGGTGAAAAAGAAATTGTTGATTCATCAGCACAATGCTCCAGTTCACAAACCCAGTATTGCTATGACCAAAATAAATGAATTAGAGTTCGAATTGCTTCTTCGCACTTCTTATTCGCCAGATTTAGCTCCGTTGGACTATTTTATATTTCCAAACTTGAAAAAATGCCTTGGTGGCAAAATATTTGCCAGCAGTGAAGAGGTGCAGTCTGCCGTTGATGGTATAGAAGGTATAGAAAAGTATAGCAGCCATTTAATATCGCTGCAAAAAGTGTATCGAGTTAAAAGCAAATGTTGAAAAATAAAGAAAATTTTTTCCAACTTGTTTGTGTTTTCTTTGAAGATCGACTAGTTTTGGGACCACCCTTGTATATGACAGCGGGCGGTACATAGTTCATGCCACTACACTTCGCAAGCTATCTAAGTGGTTCGGCCCCTGTCTTGCTTTCAAAATACAAGTATAAGAAAGGACAGACGAGCAAGCCTTGATCGAAACAGATTTTCACTATTATCAGAAACTGGGATTATACTTACTTTATGGGACTTCCAATGATTATTACTAATTGTCATAACTAAACTGGCAAACTAGAATACCTTCGTCCAATAGTGGGAAGTACAAAAAGGGCGTACCAAATATCAAAAATCAGACCTCATTAGTTCTTTTAATAATAACGCCATTTAATCGAAAATCCAGTTAACCTCAACATTGCTCACTTTCTTCCTTTCAATATGACAAAGGCGTCGGCAACAGAAGCACCAGTTCAAATCCAACACCCTTTTGATGTCTGGCACCTTAAACTAACCCTGTCATTTAATTCTTTATTGTTATTTTTTCTTTTATCGCATGCTTCAATTGAAAAATTTCTAGTGGTTTTCAAATCTGCAACCATTTCCCACACACATCTACTCGAATTTGAATAGTTGCCCACACAAAAATCCATACGCTTGAATGGAAGTGCACGTTAACAGGAATAATAAACCGGAACAGGATGCAAATAACTGTATAGAAAACGCACTCAAGCAAACATTGTGGTTATAAAAATGATAATAGTACAAAAATTATGGAAATTTTAAATTAAAAAGTAAAGCTAAGAAACGCCATCATCAACAACAACAGCAGCAGCAACACCACCAATGGCAGTCACACCAACAGTGTGGAATGCACCAGTTCCCGATTCTACACCCAACAGAGGCAAATAACATTTGCATTATGCATGTTACGGGAATGGGATCAGGAGAGTTTTACGAATTGTAAAAGGACATTCAAATGCAGATTGTGTTTGTGGCACAAATGCACCTTTGGTTGCGCCACCTGAACGAGAAAAAAGAAAGATGAGTCGGAAAAAAGAATGAACATGAATGAAAATAGATGAGGAGTGAAAAGTATAGCAAAAAGTACGCTTGATTTGCATTTTCTTGCACTTTATTATTGAAAAATTAAAATGTTGCCCGCAAGAGTTAAGCATACAAAATGCGAATAATGAGCAAAGCAACGTCAGTAAGTTGAAGCGGAAACGGAAGCAGTTTGGCGGGCACAAAAGTGAAGGTGCGAAAAATGAACATAAATCAGGGTCGGAAAAGTAAGTACCTTCAGAAGCAATAAAATAAGGCAAAGAATTTATTAAGTTGACGATTGTACGGCATTTGAAGAGGGCGTTTCTGTATTTAAAGTATCGCAGAAAATGAAATTAAAAGACTCATATCATTAACAAAGTCTTGCAAAATTAATTGAAATATTAATTTGCAGAAATTTGAATAAGTCAGCTACTCGTTTCAGGGTACTTGTTGGACAAGTGTTGAAAAATAACAACAAGGATCTCTGAAAATTTGAAATAGATAATTTAGATATTCATTTTGTTTCCACTCATCTAGAGCAATAATGAGGTGAAGAAATCATATAACCCAAAACTTTGCTTTGCACTGTTTGTCGCTTAAAAATTAGTAAGTGCATAGATGCAAAGGCATATTTAAACGATATTTTTCCCATACATAATGTATTACTTATTTACTTATTTGGCGACTAGAATAGACATCCTTATCTATTATATGCTGGATGTGTAAAGTAATTCCAAGTGCTTCGATCTTCTGCGCTTTTTTCCAACTCGTCATACAAAGTTTTTACAATATTTCAAAACCCTGGTCCTTCCAACGGAGTCTTGGTAGCCCTCTTCGGTGCCGTCAATTCATACCGTTGACAAAAACTTTTCACAGTGGAGTATTTGGCTAAATCCGCACAACATAACCCAGTCAACGCAATTGTTGTAAAAGGTGTCCCAACAAGAACGCAAGATTTAAATTTTAAATAAAACTTAGATATTTAAAACAAAAATGAAACTTTATTACCTATATATCGTAAAGTAGACAGAATGAGGTTATGTATGGAACAACACATCGGGCAGGTGGCCGCCTCGACTTTGCTGGCACACACGCGATCTTTTAATGAAATTTTCAATGATCGTTTTGCATATATGCTGCGGCATTTCATTAATGCAGCGTCCAATTTCCTCTTTTAAGACTTGAGTCGTCGTCGGCTTATTCGCGTAAACCATCGCCTTAAAAAAACCCCAAAGAAAAAAGTCTAATAGTGTTAAATCGCACGATCTAGGCGGCCAATTCTGGTCTCCAAAACGCGAAATAACACGACCGGGAAATGACTGACACAGCAATTGAATTGTTTCTCTGGCTTTCTTCAATTCTAGGCACAATAACAATTGTTCAAATGTCAAACAATGACACTTCGCATGGCGCCAAATTTAAATCTTGCGTTCTTGTTAGGACACCTGTGATGCGCTTGGCTCATGATTCATTCTTTACTCTATGCACTCTGTTAACGGTTGTGGGGAGGGCATTATCATTAAATCGTTTGCTTAGCCTACAAAAAACATCTATTAGCAAGCAATACTCTGCTCCTAACTCCCATGCTGACATCTTTCGTTTCGTTTATAACAAAACCGAGTTAGATGAATTCATCGTCCAATCCAAAATTATAGTTGTCAACAGTCCCACAGCATCCCAAGCGAGTAGACTTTATATTCGTTAAAATCTATAACTTTGTCTTCGCTTAACGTCCAACCCAATTCCTTCTCAATACTAGCGAAGATTGCAGCAATATCTTTTCTGTCAATATATTTTCTGCCAATATAATAATCTATATATAATAATCTAACATACATATAGATTCATATTTTTCCAATAGAAACCCGTTCCCTTTTTTTGCTGTTATAAAAAATAATAAAAACTACTTGTTTTAAATGGAAAAATGTCCATATATATGTATAATATTGAAACCCAATGTTAATGCGCAGACATATCTGGCAGCTAATCTAAGCAAAGTCCTCTCCTAATGTAAAGAAAAATTTGGCCATATAGAAACTAAAACACTGCTTTTGAATAACGACCATTTTTAATTTTTTCCAACAACTTTTACTCACTGACTTAATGCTATGTATGAGGTTATTTAACAGATGCGGAAAATGACCACCTCAGTTAATGTATTTCTTTCCAAAATGTACTAGTCGTGGGAGTGGTTATTCAAAAATTCCAAAAATACTAATTTTTCACTGTAAAAACGATCAATATCAACAGAAGAGTAAGCAAAATTTTGCTCACACAAAAGCTAAAACCAATCTTTGCGGAATTTTTTTAATATTGTATATTATTTTTCTGTTAATTAATAACAATACGAGTGTACAGTGGTATTTCATAAATACAAGCGGAAACTACTATAATTTATAATTAGAAAAAAACGTCCTAATACCCATACTAAAACTGTACCAAGGGAAGATAAAAGGGTTGATGCATTATGCTTGGCAATAATTCGTTGATAGCCCAATGGGATGCAAGTGTTCAAAATGGCAAAGACTTGTCCATCCAATGGCATAATTGGACTTTCTACATTTATTTCTAACCTATACTTGTTAATTAAAATCAATATAAAGGGATGTCCCAACAACAACGCAAGATTTAAAGTTGGCGCCATTCGAAGTGTCATTGTTTGACATTTGAACAATTGTTATTGTTTGCTAGTAGAAGGTACGAGGTTATTAAAAATGGAGCGCTACACGAATGAACAACACATTCTCATTGTGAAATTGTTTTACCAAAATAGTGAAAGTTTTGCGGCTACAGTTCGCAAATTGCGATCAATTTTGGGTCACAATAATGCTCCAAAAGAGTCAACTGTAAAGAGATTAATGGATAAATTTGCCAAAACTGGGTCTGTTAGTGATGTAAAGACAACAACGCGCCTTCGACCAGGTCGATCGACCGAAAATGTCGCAGCTGTACGTGATGATGTCGCTCAATCTCCATCCACCTCAATTCGACATCGAGCTCAGCAAATTGGTGTCTCCAAATCTACTATGCACCGAATTTTGACAAAAGATTTGCATCTTCATGCGTACAAAGTTCAATTGACTCAGGAACTGAAGCTAGCTGACCATGGACAGCGAAGGGAGTTCGTTAATTGGGTATTGGAGAGACAACATGAAAATGCTGATTTTGCCGATAAAATCATCTTCAGTGACGAGGCCCATTTCCATCTTGATGGCTTCGTCAATAGGCAGAATTGTCGCATTTGGGGTGAGGAAAATCCTCGAGTGATTCACGAGAAGCAAATGCATCCTCAACGAGTCACTGTGTGGTGTGGATTTTGGGTTGGAAAATTCATTGGACCTTTTTTTATGAAAATCAGGCATGTAAAAATTTTTCCGAGGAGGTGAGACATTTAATTATTGTTAATCCCCGTGCAACAGTTAGAGAAATAGCTAAAATAATCAAAAAATCACGGGGTCATAAAAAACTCCAATTTGTGAGCACCCTCGATGTGTGGGTACCTCACACTGCCGCGCCGAGGCCTCACGCTGCCTTGCGGATCCGTCTGAAACTGCCAGACCTTGGGTGGGAAGTTTTATCTCACCCACGGTACTTCCCAGACCTCGCCCCGTGCGACTATCACCTATTTCGAAGTCTGAGCAACCACTCAAAGGATTTAAATTTCCATAAGACAAGGAAGTGAAAAATCGAATTGAACGTTTTTTTTTTAGGGAAGTCTACGCGGGTTTTATGAGAGAGGAATAAAAAATCTCCCAGAGAGATGGAAAGAAGTTATTAAAAAAGGGGAGATTATATAATAGATTATAATAATTATTTTCTTGTATACAAATTTGTAAATAAATTACTTTTAAAACCCGAACGAATTTTCCGAATCAACCGATATATATTTATAAATGAAACAGGAAATATTCTAAACAGCATTGCTCTAATTGGGAACATGTTTTTTAAAAAACATTTCAATATATATTTTTTATTGGAAAATCGAGGTACATTGTTATACTATGCTTGATAAGAGGAAGTTTTCCACACGGCAATATCTCTTGCAATGAATCACTACATCATCCATAACAATAAGGACCGCAATTTATGGCGAAGATATGTAAAACTCGGCCCGGCCGATCATTTGATGCATGCCCAACTTTTCAACTGTCCACTTATTTCAGTTCAATTCTGAAACTGGCATCCTTCGAATGCACATATCTGTTTATACATATACTATAGTAATACACCAGCGTAGCATGGTCACATAAAGTGAAACGAAATAACACTTTCCGGTTCAATTTATCCTACTAAATAACCATCCTGTTAACAATTGACTCGTGTGAAATTGAATTGAAACCCCAAACAACACTTGCTTGCAAACAGACCAACAATTGTTACTTTAATAGCATTTGCCCACAAAACATATTCTACTCCATTTTGCACGCTCTGAAAGTGGCCATTTGTAGGTGAACGATGTGGAATCAATGGAGGTTGAACACCCATCATCACACAACACTTATCAAGGCTTTTTGATATTTTGCATTTTATTAAATCGAGAAGCCATCAACAACAGTTGCTGCGGCATATCGAGAAGTCTTACGGTCGATGTTTACCACAAAAGATGTATTTGTTGATTCCCGACATTTTCATTTTCACTACAGTGCCATCGTTGCCACCTGCCGTTTGTGCCTGGTAGTTGGTCGATTGGACACTTAAAATATCCAATATCCGTTGTAGTTATCTAAACAGCAAACAACTACAAAAACACGATAACAACTACACCAGAAAGAAATGTGAATTGTTTGCAACATTTCAGATTGCAACCTGGAAATGTTGTTGAGGTTGTTATGCAGATTATGCCACAGTTGAAATAAATTGCACGATAGGTAAGTTTAGTTAAAAATATTTATGGGTAAAACTAACACTTGAATTCAAGGCATAAAACAGGGAGGAATTTTGATAGTTTAGAAATTTGGCATTATGGCAAAATACAAAATGAAGGCCCCTTTCAAAATAATACAGGTAACGAATAATTCAATTATCAACAAAAATTTCAACCTCATTTCCGGAAAGGCTTCTATTTTAACCTCGAATCTCGATCTTTTACGTTTTTCATCAATTAAAAATGGGCACCTCGAGATTACAATTTGAGTTTTGAATAGAAAAAGTAAGCCAGGGCCACATCAGGTGAATACGGTGCTGGTTCAAGTGCACATTGCGGGAATCAAAAAACTTTGACTATTGATCATTTTTCAGGAAGGTGCTAATCTGAAACCTGTTAACTGGTTTGCTTGTCGAACTTGTAAACTTATGTTCCATCACCAGTTATAACTCGTTTTAACAATGCGGAGTTCAAATTAATTCGTTTTAACATGTCGTCAGCGACCTTTACGTGATTGAGCTTTTGAATATATTGCACGAAATCTCGACTGCTTTTCACTGCACTGTACGGCTCATGTGAGATGTGTTCAAAAAAATAAGGTGAACTTTTATTTTTCTCAGAAAATATTTATTTATTCACCAATTTCTATTTTATCTCCTTTAAAGTAGTCGCCCTCAGATATAATGCACTTGTGCCATCGTTTTTTCCAGCTCTCGAAGCAGTTCTGATATCCACTTTTTCGTATGTCCTTGAGCTCTCTCAGCGATTCGGTTTGTATCTCCTCAATCGTCGCAAAACGCCGTCCTTTCATGGGTCTCTTCAATCTTGGGAACAGGAAAAAGTCGCAGGGGGCAAATCTGGTGAGTACGGTGGCTAAAGCATGATAACGGCGTTGTTTTTGGCCAAATAATTTCTCACAAGCAAATATGAATGAGCAAGTGCATTATCATCAAGCAAAAGCCAAGAATTTTTTCCCACAATTCGGAACATTTTTCTCGTATTGATTCACGCAAGCGGCACATAACTTCAAGGTAATATTCCTTACTTACCGCACGACCTTATGGTAAGAATTCCTGATGGACAACGCCATGGTAATTGAAGAAAACAGTGAGCAAAACCTTGACATTTGACCGAACTTGGCGTGCTTTTTCTGGTCTTGGCTCTCCTGGACTCTTCCATTGGGGCGATTGGGCTGTGGTTTCGATGTCATAACTATATATCCATGATTCGTCACCAGGGTCATAACCCTTTTAAGCAAATCTGGAGCATCGTTGACGTCATTCAACAATTCCTGAGCGATACTCATGCGACCTTGTTTTTGGTCAAAATTCAGTAATTTTGGAACGAACTTCGGTCTACACGCTTCATGGCCAAAATTTCCGAAAAGATTGCACGGCATGAGCCAACCGATATGTCGACATCCTCAGCAAATTTTCTAATTGTGATTTGACGATTCTCCATAACAATTTTCTTCACTTTCTCGACATTTCCATCAGTTGATGATGTGCTGGGGCGTCCAGAGCAAGCTTGTACCACTTGTAAACGTTTCTTTTTTTTTCTTTTTGGCTCAGAGTATTCTCACTGTAACATTTCACTGTCAACATTTCAAGTGTTTTTGAGCACTTTACACAAAATTTGAAAATCGCCGAACACGCAAAACACTTGTCTTATTTATGCCTCTCACAAACAAATTAAACATGCTATATGGAAAAAACCGTCAACATATTTTCGGGATATGTACCAACAAAAAAATAATAATCGAAAGTCGAATATACGTAGCCCGCGAAATTTGAAAATTCACCTTATTTTTAGAACACACTTCGTATGTACATAGTCGATTTACCGCGAGTCTTCTGTTTCAATGACTAGGCGCACAAAATTATATTTCCTATACAAAGTGTAAGATAATTTTTTTTTCAATATTTTTATTGCAAAACGAACTGGCAAAATCGAGCATGGTAACCAAACTATTTGACAGATCACGCTCATGTTCCGCGTTAGCACACTTAGCGGCAAAAATAATTTTGACAATTTTTTTTTTTTTTTTTTTTTTTTGCGGGCTTTTTAACTTTCCCCCGAAGGAATGAAATTTCTTTTGGCCAAATGTATCTCAAAACTTTTTAAATCGATTTAACAATGTCCGCATGTCTAACTGGCTGGCTGGTTAATAGACACCATAACTGCCGCAAATCTTTACAAAACTTCTCAAAACTAGGCGCAGCTTAATATTTTCCTATGACGTACCTGGGCATTGTAAATGGGCTGTATCCATAGACATCTTCTGGCACCTCCCATGCAAATTGCTCGATTTTCCGAACGTTAATTTTCTCGTTGTAATTTCTAACTTATGGAAGGCCATTGATTTGTATTGAAATTTTCGGTAAAATTTGAGGATATCAACCGGCTAACCATGTTTCTTCTGGTAGCTGTCATACGAATGACCATCTTAACTTATTTATTCTTACGGTCATAACTTCTATTGGATTGCACTAAATTAAACCAAACTTACTAGACGTTAAGAATTTGGTGAGATGGCGTCTAAGAATGCAAATGTACCGCATGATCAGTCCGCCTTTGGTATCTACCATACAAACTGAAGTTTTTTTTTCATTGTATTGTTTTATAACGATTGGTGTTTTGAGAAAAATCTAAAAAGTAACCATATCCCTTCTGGTGTATACTATATAAATGACTGATTTGAATCACATTTTCTTTTGTTCATATCTTTTTTACATCTACACCAAACGCAGCTGAATTTGGTACATATTTAGGTTCGAGATAGCGACTAACAAGAAAATGAACCGGATTGTCATGACTCTGCTGGTACCTCCAATATAAATTAGCCGAATTCACCAAATTCATTTTGTTCTCAGTAACGTAGACTGCGCAAAATACCACTACTATAATAATTGTTCTACTTTATACAGGGTGGGCCATATGAGTGTTGGCGATTTAATTCTTCAATTTCTCGGTAACGCGCGGCGCGGGGTGGCGGGGGGATATGTTGTTCGCTGCGCCGCTTCCTGGAAATTTAGTCGCCATGGAGCCGTACACGGGAGTGCAGCGTGCATTTTGTGTCCGAGCGTATTACGAAAACAATAAATCAGTGATTACTGCACGACGTTTGCATCGCCATGAACACGGTTTACACGATTTAAGTGAAGTTCCAAGCGCCAATGTGATACGAAAATGGATCAGAATGTTCGAAACAACCGGCTCAACAGTGCCAATTACGGTTCGTGGTCGCCCAGTTTCTGCAAGATCAGCCGACATTGTGGAGCGTGTTCGTGTTTCAGTTCAGCGAAATCCGCAACAGTCAACACGTAAGAGAAGTCAGTCTTTGGATGCCAAAAGAACAACTTTACGACGAATTTTGAAACGTGATTTGCATTTGAAGGCTTATAAGAATCAGATAATCCAAGAATTAAAATCCGATGATGCCAATAACCGACTTAACTTTGTCAATTTGATGCTAGAGCGGTTCAACAATTCCAACAACGTGATTTTTAGTGATGAGGCCAATTTTCACCTTAATGGCCATGTGAACAAGCAAAATTGTCGGTTCTGGTCCGAGACTAATCCTCGACGCTTGCATGAACGTCCACTTCACAGCCCTAAGCTTGTCGTGTGGGCTGGGATAACGTCAACCGGTATTATTGGACCATACTTTTTTGAGGACGAAAGAGGGCATGCGATGACGGTTAGAGCGAACAATTATTGCAACATGCTAGCAGACTTTTTGGTGCCAGCTTTGCAAGAACTTCAAGGCAATACCTCGAGAATGTGGTTTCAACAGGATGGGGCCACATGTCATACGGCTAGGGTATCCATAGAGCTGCTGAAAAATGTTTTTCCTGGAAAACTCATTTCGAAAAGGGGGGATATTGAATGGCCCCCACGTAGCCCCGATCTCTCTCCATGCGATTATTTTCTATGGGGCTACCTCAAATCGGTAGTCTACGAAAATAATCCGACCAATTTAGAGCAGTTGAAGAGGAACATTATTCAAGAAAGTAACAAAATACCGAGAACAACTTTTCAACGAGTTTTCCAAAATTTGTGACTTCGGTTCCAAGAGTGTCAAGCAGATGAGGGAAGCCATTTGGACAACATTATTTTTAAGTCTTAAAAATTCCCATGCTTCTACTTTTTAAAAATACAAATATATTTTTTTTATGTTTCGTAGTTTTTTTTTAATTGAATATTTAAACCGACATCACCCTTATGGCCCACCCTGTATTATCTGGGAAATGTTAAGAAATATCGACGTAGTAACCAAGTCCCAAGTTGTACTACGCATACAAATGACCAATTTAACCCTTATATTCCTAGCTTCATATCTTACAATCGGTTGCATTGAATTCAGCCAAATTTGTCATATGAGTACGTTGTACTTTTCACAAAACGAACTCTAGTACCATGCCCATTCTGGTACTTTTCATACAAATTTTTCGATTTAGGGAAAAACTTAAACTTAACTCACTGAGGACTTCGAGTCAGCCAGCGTTATCCTACAAAGACGTATAAGCTTCTTAGGGTTTCCAAACGAATATTATTTTATTGTCCCTAATTTGTTGTACTTATTTAAGTTTTCCTTTATTGTGTTGCGTTATGATGCTAAAGTTTTGAAATATAGACCAGATGACAATGCCGTCTCATTAAGTTCACATTTGCCTTTAATTGCACCACATTCAGTGCTGTTTTTGTACGCAACAGGCACAACCACGCTCCTTATTAATTCCGTAAATTCAGATCTCTTTTTCTTAAGAACCTATGCATTTTCTGGTATTTGCAACAACGCAGATGGACGTTTGGTAAAGATATATGTAAGTCTGTTCTGTACTGGACGATAAGATTCGTTCCTGGCACAAGTAAATCATATGACATAGATTTAGTAAAAATGCAATAAAGTCAACTATAGGAATTGCAAATATAATTTGCTCGGAGAACCTGTGCCAGGCTTCAAAATCGATTTATAAAAGTTTACGCAATGATCGTGTTTATTCAGCTAGTCAGACAAACGATCATAACTCAATCACCTTAAAAATGTACGAAATAAGAGTATATTGGTTCTTTAAATGCTTCCACCTATGTTATGCAATTTTTTTTTTTCTTTTGGGTTTTGCTATATCAGGTTGTATGCGTACCCGTACATCCTCACTCCTTTAGGTGAGAACATATCAGACAAATGCTCCGATTACAACTCGGTTATATCAGCTCTTTTCAGAATTTATTACGTCTATTATTGATACAATATTCAAATCCCTGTTTCGGTTGTATTCCTTGGTCTAAACGATTACGACCTCAGCATCCCCGTTTTTGGTTACAGAAGCAGCAAATTTTCCTTGATCATCTTTAAATATATATATTTCCGTTTTCAACGCCTAGCATAAACACAACTCTTTCTATGCATTGCATTTTTTTTCTATTCACATCCATAACTTTTTCTCAAATCTCCTGCGGGATGCCACTAAAGCCCTTTCCATACAACTTCCACCATCTTTTATTATATTTTAGCGTTAAGTCTAAAAGTTCGGACAGTTAGAACGAAAAAAAAAACGATACAACAAACTTTCAACCAAGAAATGATACTTGTGTTAAATGCTAAAATCTGCTCAATGCATTTCCGTTCCACGCAAACACACAAAATAACATTGACCACAACTGAATAGGAACCAAGTCGTATGGCCGAAAAAAGGAAGATTGTAGAGGAAAGGGAGACAGAAGGGAGGAGAAAAACAGCGGGCGTACCTGCCGCCAGTGTTATAAATTCACTGTTGTGGTTCACTTTGATTCCACTTAAAATGAGTGTTTGAAAGCCGTGTGCAAATGGTACGGCTTAAGTGTTGATTCCAGTGCCAGTTGGACAGTGGATAGGTTACTTTGCCATGTTTTTTTTTTTTTATTTGAAAATAGAATTTCCGTTTTTCCTGTGTTAGGTTTTCGAGGGGTGAATTTCCTTTTCCGGTCTATTCACAGTTAGAGTGCTTTGAGAAGAAGTGTGAAAAGTTTTTGCCTGATGTTGCTCACGAGAGAAGTTTGACTTGTTTCCCTTCACCATAAGCTGGAGCAATGGGGATTGTATACGTAACGTTGTTTGCACGAACTTCTTTTTCTAGCGTACGAGTAAGGTTTTCCCGAATGAATTTTTTATACGTAAATATAAAACGTTTGTTGATTATGATATTTTTTGTAGCAAAATCTTAAAGTATTATACGATATCCCATCTAAGTACTGGACAGTTTGAAGTTTATTTATAAGTTATTTTATATACTAAATCATCCCTAAAAAAAACATGTAAAGTTAATAGGTAGCATTTATTCTTAAGACACATTATCCCCTATTGTTTCACAACTTGACACATAGTGCAATAGCACACATTATAGGTTTTTATTCAAAATAACAAATGTCGAAATATTTGTCCTGTAGGGCTTCGTATGGTCAATCATAAAATACACCTCAAAACTCTTAAAAGTGTAATGCCTTGCCATAAACAATTCTTCATTGACTCCTGGCGCTCTTCCAATGCTATGTTAAAGTAGGAATCGAAAACATTTGCGAAGAAAGCCGGATAAATTGTTCTAATTGCAAAAAAGAAAAAAAATGTAATACCACGAAGGAGAAAATCTTCATACTCAATTACCAACCAATCATATAGCAAAGAAAATTTTGTAAGCCGGCATACATTTTGCTACAAAAACACTAAAAGTTGGCCAACAAAACACAAAACACTTATCAATAATCCATAATTTGTGTATAGCCTTCATAGTAATTCCCTTCCGAAATATGACGCCAATACGAAAATACGGAATAAACCAATTATCACAACATTTTTATACTCATTTATCGTGAAGACTTCATTTCTTGCCTTGAATTCTTTTTTGAATTTTCTATCGACTGAAAATGGGTGCATTATTTAGATTTCGAGAAAAGAAAAAAGTCATTCAGAGCTATAATAATTAAAAACACGGGAACCGTTAAAAAAGAGCAATCACTAAGGGAAGGCGCACTGTGTCGCGAGGGTGGCCAAAAATGGTTAACGTCAATGTTAGAATTCGAACGTTTTTTTTAAAAAATTTTTTTTGTAACACTCTGGTTAGATCATACCTAAAATATCTTTTAAAACTTTTTCTAAATTTTAAAGTTACAGTGGTTCAAAGTTAAGGTTTGTGTACAGCATACGAAATTTATGGAAAAGCTCCAAATTTAAGATTCATTTATAATACTAAAAATTTAATTATTTGAATGTAACGGCTACCAAAATGTATAACAGGGTGTAAGTGGTGCCTTTAGTTATAATTACAACACTGTTTTTGTGTACAAATATTGATCATATATCAGATCCCGTTAGAAAAAGATAGTAGTGAGGCATTGTCAAGATTTTTCAGCAACAGCAAACTTTCGTAGAGAATTTAAAAGAAATTAGAGATAACACTTTCCAATTTTTTGGTATTTTGTAGCTACAAGTGTGTATTTTAATATCTTTAAAATTCCGCTGCTCGATTTTGCACGAATTCCTTTTATGATTGTTTTTCAGTGTCAGCCTCATTGCGGATTCGCACTTTTTTTTGTCAATGGTGGCTAGAGATAAAGCAAAACAGACCATGCGATGTTAAGCATCGTGTTAAAGATTTTGTCGAAAAGCATTTTAAGCGAGTATTATTAGAAAGTGAACAACAGAAAATAAAGCTTACTCTATTAAAATTCTCTAACAATTGGTCTAAATATCAGCGCATTAGAGACAGATTTGAAACTGAGTTAAATGACTGGCTAGATAGCGAACTATTTTGTGAAATCATTTGTAATGTAAGTATCCGTGTAAAGTTTTGGTATTGCAAGAAAACTTAATTATTTTATACTATATTCGAAAGCAAGTACAAGTCGTAAAGGCCGACCGAATGTTTCTTATGAGGAGGGTTCAATGCGAACAAAAAGGAGGCGAGTGAAGGATCTTATCGCTTCTACTTCATCTGAAGCTCTTAAAAAAGAAAGGTTAACAGGTTCAAATACTAATGAAAAAATTTCTGCTGAAAGTGCTCTAGCATTATACATTGATATGGATTTATCTATGAGGCAGTACAATATGATGAGGAAAGTAGTAAATTCTATTCACAAAGATTGCTTTCCATCATACTATATGATTGCAGATGCTAAAAAAAAAGATTTTGCCTGATGACATTCAATTAACAGAATCTTCTGCAGAAGTACCCTTGCAGAAGATTTTGGATAAAACCGTAAGAAGTATTGATACCAACAATGATGTAGTCCTGGAATGCAAGTGGGGATTTGATGGCAGTAGTGGGCATAGCGTATACAAACAAAAATTTCAAGATGAGGAAGCTAGTGATGAATTTATGTTTGTAACTTCCTTGATATAAATGATCTGAAAGAGTATTTAGTTACAAAAGAAAGATTTCAGAGCATAAAAACAGCGAATCTGGTAGAATCTGAAAGTGATGACAGTAATAGTTGTTAATATATTTTGATTGCCTGTAATACCTACTATATATATTTTATGTATGTATGTATGTATATTGAATATGTTATGTTAAATAAATAAAATTCATGTTTTTAAATTTCTTTTCACTGAATTAATAATTTTTGTAAAATTTTGCTCTTATATGATCACAATTTACAAATTAAAATAATTTTTTAATTTATGTTATTTGTATGGAAGGGAGGCTTTTACGATTTTTTTTTTAAACTGGCAATATGCTACAATATAACTAAATATATTTACATGCAAAATTTCAATCTTATCGGATCGGAACAGATAAAAATAGGAAACTTATTGAAAGAGATATTGACAATTTTCGTGGACAAATTGCATCATTTTCGTATCAAGGATATAAGGGTGGTGGGCGTGTCCTTTGAGATAATTTCATAAAATTTATCAAAGCTATCCGGAATATATCAGAGACCAATCGAGCCAAGTTTTGTTTAATTCCAGAAACAACTTTGGAAAAAATAAGGTTTTTTCATTACAGGATATATGGGATATGGGCGTGTCCTTGGACCGATTTTCTCTAAACTTGGGTTTTTTTTCTTCCCTACTTATAAAAGCAATGTGTACTAATTTTCATTCTTTTCTGAAAACTCCTTCTATTTTTGGCCACCGTTTATATGAAAACACGACACCGTGCGGCGCACGGTGGGGCCGATCTACTGAAAAGCAGAAAAAAATCAATATCTCAAGAACGGATTAACATAGAAACCTGGGGCCAGTCTTGTTCGACTCAGGACGAAAAAAATACATTAAGTTCAACAATGTTTATATACATTTTGAAGAAAATTGATGAACTAATGAGGAAATAAAAGCCTATTGGCAAAGTACAAATTTCTGAAATTTTTATCCTTATCAAAACAAGTTGTAACAAGAATTTAGAGTGTATATAGGTATATAATTTAAATAATGTGTACAGTACCTAAATCAAATGTTTTTCAAATTGAAAAGATACGATTTTAAATTCAAGAAACTTACCTATGTTAACAGCTCCTTAGCTGCGTCACTGATTTCCAGGTGTTTTTTCTTTGGTTCAGGTCTCATGCTCGTGATTAAAGGATCCGATGTCTCCAGTAGCTTGTGGAACATGTCTTCGTTGGTTGATATACGAGACATTTTCCACGAGTTTCTGACCCTGAATGCCTTGTAGTCTTTGTTCCCACTTTCATTTTCCATCCACTCACTGTATATTTTTTTGGACCTCGCCCGGTCCCGATTAACCTTATCTTTTTTTTTATTAAAAAGAGGCAAAAAACTCTTGCTTAGAGTTGTCACAATTAAGGAAATGTTTTCTTCGTCAAGTTCGGGGTGATTTTGTCGAAGGAACACATCGAACTTTGTATCCCCCCACAAGTACTCACACAAATCGCAATATGTAATTTTGACCGAGCTCATGACGACTTCTGCAGCTAGACTGAACTCGAATTAAAAGTGTTTTGAAGTGTGGACATTTATTATATGAGCCAACTGGGTAAACAAAATAGTGCAACCAACAAACGCGTACTCTAATCCTTTCTTTTCTTTGCGGTGTTATGATCGGATAGGCAGATAAAGCAGATGATTTTTGTTCTAATCTTCACTTTAACTCATTTAGTTTGAAAAGTGACCATCAACATCTCGCAGGAAGCCGGAACTTTTTTCGTAACTGTAGCTGTTCTCAATTCTTATTTGAAATTCGTAACTTATAACGTTGTAAAGCGCTCTAATATTTTTTTTTTTTGCCCTATTTAACTCATGTGTGGTTTAGTGGGCCACCGTAGAGCAAGGAGAAAATTTGATAATTTTTTTCTCCCTCTTTCACAATTATATGCACTCATTTATAGTAGAGTGTAATTTGGTCAAACTTCCATTATTCTGACAGTTGGCCTTAATTAATGGGAATACCCTTGAAACAGTGAAAAAAACATGCTGTTTCTTGATCCTGCAGCTAAATTAGAGCGAGAATCACAAACTAGATAATCGATATCAGCGCTTTCGATAATCGAATTTTTTCCGCCTTGGCCCCAGTGTGCGGCGGTCTATCCCTTTGTTCTTTCACAATACTTGTATTTTCTTTACCGAGAATCAACCACTTATTCTTGCACTTATTCGTCGTGCAATTCCCGATTTATTTGAGTTAAACCTGGCTGCTTTATTTGGGTGTGAGTTAAGTTCTGATTTATTGAATATGAATTTGGTGTTAACAATACCTCGGTTTTCTTTGTTTCCCCTCTGTGCAATATGATGCACAGATGGGGTTCCGTTAATATTTATAGTTTACAAATACATTATTTCGTTTTCATGGTCTCCAATTTCGTTTGCTAAAGTTTGCAAATTATTACTTCATTCTCATGATCTCTCATTGCTGTTGACAAGTTTTACAATTTATTATTTTATTCACATGACCTTTAGTTTCCGTAGATAAAGTTTACAATTTATTATTTCATTAATATGATCTCTAGTTTCCGTTATTATTGTTCTTTATCGAATGCAATTCGATGCGCTTTCCGTCTACAAATTATGTGACTTATTCAAAAGGCATACGCTCGTGGCGATCACCTGATTTACTTAGCTTTTGCTTGTCCGCCTTTGGCATACATAGAGTATGTGCTGTCATAGCAATAATTGGTGAAAAAGGTGATTGATCCACGATATTTTCTGAGTTTCATACCAGAATGGTAGCCTTGTGAGATGTTGCCATATCGTGGTAAAAAATCCATGAACTTCCTCTTCATAAATCTGGCCTTTTTCGAAGGTTTTACTCCCTTTAATGCCGCATAACGTATAGATAATATTCTTTGTTTACCGTCTGACTTTCTGGTAAGAATTTTGAATGCACAACACAGCGATAATCAAGGAATACAAACAACATTGCTTTGATATTTGATTGCCTTTAACGTGTTTTTTACGCTTCATTTCAATTAGAAGGCACCATTACAAAACTGGTCGACTGATATGGATTCCTAACTCGTACAATCTTGTCCCATCATTTATTATAAAGCGTGCTATGAATTTGGAATTGGAATTGACTCTTTCTAGTATGTCTGTACGCGATTGAGTTTTTAAATAAAATTCTGGTATTTTGAAAATAGCCGCGAATGTATTTCATAACCAAATAATCATCAAGAAGTTAAGCGCCTACTTCTTTTTTAGAAATTATATGATGATTATCAGTCACCATTTCCTTCACGTTATTAATGTCAACTCCAGTTGAAGAAGACATTGAAGACATTGATGACCGGTCAAAGCGAGGCAAGTCTCCCATAACATTTCGACCGCTATTGATTGCGTTGTACCACTCACATGCAGCTAGTCAATTTCAGACAGGTAAACGACTTACTTATACCTTCACACAACGTCCTTTTGCTTTGCTGCAGAAGTGTGAGTGGTGCCAGAAGGAGCGCGGTAGATTGTTTTGTTCTTACTAATTTATTTATGTCTTAATTTCTTCAGGAAGAAATATGAAAATACTCTAAATTAAGGATGTGAATTATTTATATCTTAATTTCTCCGCGAGAAAATGTAAAAATATTCTGAACTAAAGCACAACAAAAAAAGCAAAATTTTAACTTTCTGAAATTTACAGGCACGGCCGATTTTTCTTAAATCGACCCACTTGTATATGTGATACCCTAAGAGACCTGACAATCCAGTCCACTCTCATTCGCAGTACTAATTACCTAATTTGAGCTCTATAACACTGAATATAATACAGTTAAATAAAAGGACTCGAATCTAGAAATATATGAGTAAACTTTGTATCGGAAGTACCAGAGAGGGCGCGGCTATTCCGTTGATTTTTCTACATTTTACCCATTATTAATACAACGCAATGTAATTGACAAGAGTATTTTAAACTACAGGCATCGAATTATGGTTTACATTTTGGAAGATTACATTTCGATTAATTGGTAAATTTCTCTGAGTGGTACTAGAATGGGCGTGTCAACGTCGTCAATTTTCATATTTAGTTCCTCAGAAATTAGTTTATAAAATGCAGAATATTTGCCAAATGGTTTATCCAACACAAGATATTTCTTAAATTTGGCAGTTATGCACAACTAATTGAAAGTTGTAGAGGTAAGAATACGTTGGTTAAAGCGATCATTTGTATGGGAAATACCAGAAAGGGAGTGATTATTTGATCAATTTTTCTCCGATTTTATAGAGAATTGTAAAACAACCTAACGGACAAAAACCTAATCTACAACAGCCTATTGTTAAATACAGGGTGGCGCAATAGAACGTGCATATTGCATCATCTTTTTTTGCGGGGTAGAAAAGGCGCGGGCGGAGGGCGCCTACATCGTTGGGTTGGCGGGCTTATGGAGTTTTAGCCGCTATGAATCACTTCGACGGGAAGCGTCGCGCTTTTTGCGTGCGCGCATTTTACGAGAACTCTCGTTCATATATTGCTACTAGGCGACTATATTGTGCTGAATATGGACTACGGCGAATTAGTGAAGCTCCGAGTGCTAATTTAATTAAAATATGGGTAAAGCGTTTTGAAGAGACCGGTTCAACATTTAAACCACAAGCAAATGGTCGCCCAAGAACATCTAGGACCGAAGACAATGTTGAGAAAGTTATGGAGTCAGTACGAGGAAATCCACAAATGTCGACTCGCAAGACATGGTCTGTCGTACAATTATCGTGACGAAGTTTGCAACAAATTTTAACATTGGATCTTAAACTGCATCCATATAAGCTGCAATTAACACAAGAATTGAAAGAGTCTGACTTCATAGCAAGGCTCGCATTTGCTAATGAAATGCTTAATCGATTTTCCAATTTTGACAATATCCTTTTCTCTGACGAAGCTAATTTCCTTATGAATGGGTTCGTAAACCATCAAAATTGTCATTACTGGAACAGTGAAAATCCCAAAATCAAACACTAGAAACCATTGCATAGTCCTGAAGTGACAGTATGGGCAGCAATCTCTGGCAGTGGAATAATTGGTCCTTTTTTCTTCGAAAATGCGCAGGGCCAAAACGTCACGGTTAATACGGAACGCTATGTTGAGATGTTGGACGGATTTTTGGCTCCAGAAATTGAAAGTTCAAGAATAGTGAATTCCAGAACTTGGT
Organism: Philornis downsi; assembly: GCA_019455685.1. NCBI lineage: Eukaryota > Metazoa > Arthropoda > Insecta > Diptera > Muscidae > Philornis > Philornis downsi. Next base: position 203,882 of record JAHXMU010000298.1, on the reverse strand, counting down.
TCCAACAAGATGGAGCTACCTGTCACACATCAAATGACTCCATGGCGGTGATGAAGCAGATGTTCCCTGGCAGACTGATTTCGAAAAGAGGTGATATCCCACGGCCCCCACGTAGTCCAGACTTGACGCCTCTTGACTTTTTTTTTGTGGGGATACCTCAAACACAAAGTCTGCAGTAATAATCCAAGAAACATCGTTCAGCTCAAGGAGAATATCCGTGGTGAAATGGCAGCCATTACACCAGTATTACTGAAGAAAGTTTTCAATAATTTTCGTTTGCGGTTAGAGGAGTGCCGTCGTAGAGAAGGTCACCACTTAGATGATGTTATTTTTAAAAAATAAACTCCATTTATTACTCTACAATGCCTTAGATTTATTTTAACCGTACCTTTTGTATTTATTTTTTAATCTATTTTTTTAAATATGCACGTTCTATTGCGCCACCCTGTATTACAAAAGAATAATTGAATTTTGAACCATTATCGAAATTATTTTGAAATTAAAAAATGATTGTGGCAATAGGCTCCAATTTTTATTCTGATACGCTACTGTACCATAAAATGATTGTTTATATTGGGAAATACCAGAAGGGATGGTCCAACATAGCTCATATACAATTCCCGTCTACGATCTGGAAATTATTAGGCGGGGGCAAGTGGTAAGAAGTTCTATAAAGATCTACAGCAGTTACGAGGGCGGTTCGAAAACTAGCCGCCCCGATGTACAGATGGCTTGAAAAAACACTTCTTTTGATAGGAAGTGGCAACGTTGTAAAACGTAGTATATTTTAAGTTTCAAGACGCCACGTTGTTTAGTATATTTATTTGAGCCATCAAAATTAACCGACCTCAATTATACCGTTGTATAATTAAATATTTCCATTTGAAAGGTCTCAATCCAACCAATATTAAAGCCGAGCTAAACTCTACTCTGTGACAGCGTGCTCCTTCGTTTATGACTGCAAAATATTGGATAGCAGAATTTAAACAAGGCCGTACGAGCTGCCAAGACGATCACTATATTGGTCGACCAATTGAGTTGTCCACACCAGACACAGTTAAGAAAATCCACAAAATGGTATTGGATGATCGTCGTCTGAAGCGTGAGCGTGTGAGCTAGCTGAAATGATAGGTGTTTCCAAAAATGCTATACATCGTATATTGCCGAAGATTTGAAGATGGGAAAGCTGTGCGAAAGATGGATGAGTGCCGTAACCGCTTTCAATAGAGCAAAAACAACGTAGTGAATACGCTCAATAGAGTGTTTACCGATGTTTCACCACAGGAAAGCCAAATTATTTTCGTCTATTTATAACCATGGATAAGATATAGGCCAACCACTTCACATTTGAGGCAAAGGGACAGTCAAGGCAGTGGTTTGGAATGGGAAAATCATGCCCAAATAAAGCGGCGATGGTTCCATATACAGGCAACGTCATTCCATCTATTTTTTGCTATTTGGATAAGATTAGTTTTGTTGACTATCTTCAGAAAGGAAAAACCATCAACGGCGAATATTATGCTAATTTATTACAGTGTTTAAGTGATGAAATTATGGAAAAAGGCCGCATTTGGCAAAAAAGGAAAGTGTTATTTCATCAAGATAATGCTCCAGTTCATATGTTCATTATTGCAATGGCCAAAACTAATGAATCAAAGTCCGAATTGCTTCATCACACATCTTATTTGCCTAATTTAACTCATTCGGACTATTTTCTATTTTTAAACTTCAAAAAATGGCTCGGTGGTGAAGCATTTGCCAACAATGCGGAGGTGGAGTCTGCAGTTGATGACTATTTTAAGGAGTTTGTCAGTTCTTTGTATAAACAGCGTATAGAACCTATTGAATATCGCTGGAAAAAGCGTATCGAGCTAAAAGGATATTAAGTTCAAAAATAAAGAAAATTTTTCTCAACTTTGTTATGCTTTCTTTATTTGGTCGGCTAGTATTGGGACCGCCTTCATATCGTGTCCACAAACTACCTAGCCAGACAGGTGAACATCGCTGAATCGACTTAAGAGATAATAAAATGAATTTGGTCAAAACGCTTCGTTCCGGGTGTTACATTTTCGGCCATATCAAATGGTACGTACATACGTGCCTCTGGGTGAAGGTGTAAAAAGTAAATAAAATAAAGAAAGAATTGGAGTTCTGGTCAGAATATTAACGATGTTGAATCTCCTCTCGTGCACTATACCTTTCATCGACGCTGTGACTAAATCAGTCAATAATACTTTCTGGATTGGAATTGGCTGGATTTCAGATCAAGGTTCAAAATTCAAGTCATTATTGTTTTGAGAATTTGCAAAGCATATGGTTCTAAAGCCATTCACGGTGCAGTATATTTTACTAAGCCTCAAATTCAAAGATGGCAAGTTTATCAATTTTATTTTTTGTTTTTTTATTACGAACTGCAAAGTTGATGACGTTGTCTCCTGCATAAATTTGTTAACTTTGTATAGACTGTAATGAGCAATCTTTTAACTACAGTATGCGTGCGACTTAATTTCAAGTTAAATTACTGTCTCTACAATAATTCGTTACAAATGAAAGTAATCCAAGGCATTGCCGTTATAGCCTTACAAAATGTGTTATTACGCAGCTGAAAAACTCTTAGCAGAAATATCTTTTTTTTTTATTCATTGTACGAATGCGTGCAGCCGCAAGGCCTCCAATTTAACCATAATTATAATTTTGCTGATAAACATGAATTACCCTACGAAATTTATGAAAATAATTTAACATCTCTCAAAAGTAACCAGTCGGTAGGTATAAACTGTATAATCGCAATTTTCACAGCTGGCATGCAGCCTTTTCCCTTTTGTGTTTTCCTAACGATGGCAGTAAAGCAAAATTCTAGAGAATGCAATGACGATTATGTATTTCTGTACTACTTACGAGCATAAAATATTCTTACATCCTTGCTAATTGACTTAATTTATAAAAAAAAGTTTCAGCATATCTGGCTGTCTACGCACATGAATACACACATATGCATGTGCATTTCGCAAAGCGAATCTAAATCGTCGTTTCATTTTCCACCATTATCATTATCATCATCCCCATAATCATCTTCCAAAATAATGATTATGCGAGTGTTTAGGATACGTGTATACATGTGTAACTCGTTAAAATTATAATATTTACTTGTATGTAAATGTAGTCGCATGTATGTTCACTAACACACATAAACATTTGACGGCGCTGTGTAATTTATGAATTGTAATAAACGTATTCCACATAGACAACATCGCGCGCATTGTACGAAGTACTATAATCGTCTATAAAACGGAGATTAAACGAACGAATAAAAAAATTTATATACAGACGGCCGAAATGGTACGCCTGTGAAGGATAATAAGCATTCTAAAACTCCTATTATTATACCTTCTTTAGAATGAATGAATACAGGTACCGGGTTATCCATTTTTTCGGCTTCCAAAGTAAAGTTAAAGCTATGATTTCGATGAAACTTTTGTTTCAATATAATGCTTGAACCTCACTATTATGTACGAAATAGACGTAGTCTCACAAAAAAAAGCTAACAACGTTAAATCACATGGTCTTGGTATCCAATTGACGTCTTCGAAACGTTTTTCTTCGAAAAAGGTCAAAATAGTAAGTCAGGTGACACTAAATGTGAACTGTGGTTATGGGTTTGATGCTATAATAGATAATCGCGTCAATTTTGGTTTTATCCAGAATTTTTCCGTCAAAATGTCAAAATGGCACATTCTGGAAGATCAGATGTCGAAAATTTTGATAAAATAATGAATATTGTCAAATTCGACCATTACGTAAGCAATGTTTCGATTGCATAAAAAACTATTTGGAACCACAAGAGTAAGGTTGGATACAAAAATGAGTTCGACTACTACATATCGTAGTCATACTCGTATATTGTTAAAACACCTTAATTTTTCAGAAAACCGAGTTTCGAGTTATTTAAAAGAAAGCAAAAAAAAATACTTTTTTCAAAAATTCTATTTTTTCAAGTTTTCTCTATGAAGCAAAGTTCAAAGGAAAAATATATGTTTTTCTTTAGAAAATAAGTTCGATCGTAATTGATATTGGTAATTTTTTTCTGTATAATAAGCAGAAAATTGCTTTGAAATCTCATATCTTCACGCTTGCACAGTACTCAATCCCATTTAGAAACTATGCCAGACAGTTAAGGAACAACCTGTCAAGTTCTGCCACAATAATAAATTCATCATTGCGGCCTAAAAGGTTGAAGTCGTGATCGCCTCAATTGTCGTTTTAATGAACTGCTTTCATTTAGTCAAATTCGTTTCGTTAATTTCAAATTTGTACACCTCTTGCTTGACATAACCCCATACAAAAAAGTCCGTTGCTTTCTGGTCAGGTGACTTTAGGAGCCAGCGGAAAGTGGCGCCAAGCAATTTAGCGCCAAATGTCTTTGATTGCGAACTCGATGGGCGACCCAGATGAAGACTATCAAAATTCCTTTGGCAGTCCGACGGATTGGAGAAAAAAGTCAAAATAATGAAGTACTTGGCATTATTACTACACGCGGCATATAATAGATAGGGTTGTCTAATCAAGTCGTTAACTAAGTAAGCAATGGCTATTTTGTCTTCCCGCAATACAGCCAAAGAGTTTCTTCTGTAAACTGAACACTTCAAACATCTAAGTCAATGTCAACAATTCAACAATGTTCCTTTCGAAAATTTCCTAATGGTTTCATAAACAAAAAGTATGCTCCAACCTATAGTAACGGAAACCACATCTCTTGACTACCGAGCAATTGTCTCTGCCGAACTTGAGTTATATTCTAATAGAAATTATGTACAAAACTTCATTAATGCCACCAAGAACCCCCTTTAACTTCCGAGGAATGAGCCATGTTTTGTAAAGAATATACAGTACGTAATATTTAAATCTTTATATGCAACTTAGCCAGATACACGAATTTCGGAACATTTTCCTTTTAGGTAAAATAATTTTAGAATGCTGGTATTTCATAGCAATACCAACGTAATCGTCATACCTCCATGTGAACAGATACAAGTATTTTGCTTTTCGCAGCAATAAAATACAAAATATTCATAAATGCAATCGTGTTATGCTCTTCTTGTTTTTTTTTTTACAAAGCAAATGAAAAGAGTTTACCTTGGATATGAATATAATTTATGCATGACTTTTTATGAAAAGCCACAGGAGGACAAAGTCACTGACTGCGCCACTGACGCTGCGGGAAGTAATTTCATTAACCGCAAGCAATGCAATCTGGATCAAAACGGAAGAATGTTAACAAAATACGAAGAATTGACTGTCGTACAGGATACGCGCACATAAACTTCTGCCTGATTGCGAATAAACTGCCGTTAAACACGAGAATTTGCTTTCGGACAAAAACTGAGCGAGTCTAAGTATAGCACTTTTATTACGCACAGTTATGGCTCAAACTACAATCCATTACAAATGTAGTAGGGTATAGTAAATCGGGATTTATTAGGCTTAGATTAGGTAATATGTAAGGGAAACACCAGAATCGAACTGGTCCCATGGAACTGGTCGTCCATCCTATACGCTTGCACAAGACACAAGCATGCACCTGCAACAGGACGCAGCTACATGCTGGAAAGGGGGCGTATCACATCAACACACATTCACATATACTGTATGTAGTACAACGCATATGGCAGTACATCTCTGCAATACTACCCCCAGTCCCTAACAGCGCATCGAAAACCAATATTAACTGCTCCGATGCCTTGCAAACAATCTGATGGCAAAGTGACGTGCCTCGGCCAGCCTGCTTGATGTAGACAACACGTCAGCCGCCTCCCAACTATCTCCAACTCTAACAATACCTAATGTGTCCAAGTCCCCAATATCATCATGTAGAAGACATTCATGCTTCCAATCTTCTACTTGATGCCCACAATAGCAAGAACTACTTTCAACAAGACCTCTCTAGGACAGAAACTCGTTCAAAGAACCATTCGCAGACATAAGTTAAGTTAAAACCAAAATTAGGGTATCCACCGACGAAGCAAATAACTAGCAAAAAAGCGTATGTAGCTCTATTCTTGTTCGACTGATCCTGTCTGGATTGCCACGTGGTTGTCACACACTCACCCAAATCTGCCGTACGTTCTGTCCTAATTAGGTTCTCTATTGCCTCTATATCCCTTAAAAGGTCTATATCAACCACCGGGCGTCCTCCCCTCATGCCGATATTCACTGCTCGTTGCAGAAACTCTAAGCGAAGAGGGATAACACCCATTAAAACATGCAGGACATCCGTGAAATCCGGCTTACAATCAAGTAATATTACGCGCTGGTATGACTTTATCAAATGATACACCACAGAGGTTGTAACTGCCTCATACCACATTGACAATATATAGGTATGTAGCACTGGTAACACGAAGAGCATATTTGCAAAGCCGCCAATCCGTTCTCAAAATGCGCATTACCATGCCTACGGCACACGTCATCCTTCTATTCGGTTCTCTAATATGAGAGACTAAATTCATCCTCCTCCTACGGCCACCCCTAAATACTTAACTTTCGTCACGTAACGTATGCTACCGTCAGCGCACAGAAATCCACGAGGGTTTTGCGTGAGTATCGTCATGAAGGTCTTACCCACGGTATGCGACACACTGAGCATATTACATTGAGATTGCCAACGCCACCCTGGGATAGCTATAAAAACTTGGGCTATTTAGGAAAAGGGGCTGACAATTTTGGTACTGCCGCAATTATCAGCCCTTTCTTAGCAACCAGGAGATTATGCTAATATGGAACAAAATCCCCATTGGCGGAGGTGAGGCCTATCTTATCACCTCTGCTATTCTATGGGTCTGTAGCACCCGGTTGCAATGCAACTCCTCATTTAACCACTGAGTCTCTACCAGCGATTTTGGTATCAACCGCAACCCGCGTGATGCTGCTACTAGGGATCCAAATAATCAGACGGGAACTCAGTATCGGGGCCTCCTGATCCCCATGCTACCGGCCAAACTCACCGGTTGGAGCTGCGTAGCAAAGCTACTGCCAAATTGTGATTTATACACCATATTTCACGGGATCGGTCGCGCTGTGGCAAAAGAGTACAGATCATTTTTGCATACCTACAGGTGCGGAGATCCCAGGTAGATGGAACGGTAAATACTACATTGGAAGAATGCAGTATTCTCATCGGTGGGAGACGGAATTGGTCGCGCTGTGGTTAAAGAGTACAGACTGGACATTTTTCCACACCTACACGAACTCGAGACCTGTCTGTGTGTGTATCCCTATTACCCCCGGTACCCGGCAAAGCCTCTGGTCAAACTCTGCAGCTAACCTACTCCTAGTTTCAACCCCTTGCGGTCCAGCTACTGGTGCACCTGCACACGAGCAAATAGCTACCGCCAGCTCGTCTACTGAGCCCCCAGTTACTCCTCAGCACTCGTCTAAGCTGTCCAACAACGCTGACCAGTTTACCTCTCGGCCTATCCAAATGAGGCAAATAATTCATTTGCTCTCCCATGGCAACGCTTAACTACTTCACCCCGGTGACACCTGAGTGCAGATCCATCAGTCAAACGAACGACTGGCTTACGAGAAAATCTACCTCGCAAGAGCATCATGTTGGTCTTATCGACAGCAACATCTACACCGCCTAACCATCGTCATCATGGCCAGGATGACGTTCTAACTGGGAACGAGAGCGGCCCTCAGCCATGATGAGCATATGCATTAACTTTGCACTGATCACTTAGTTGTCGTAATAATGGGTCCATCATGGGCTTCCATATAAATGGACCACAGATGGAATCATGCGAACAGCCACAAATAACGTTTGCCCCAACTACTCTAGCTGTTCTGCCACAGAAGTAACTACGCCAAAGACGTAACTCCTAGCACCCTACTTCCTGAAGCCTTTCCAACAGCCTCACCCACAACAAGTAGTCGAAAGCGCCCTTGAAGTCCAGGAATACACCAAGAACATAGTTCTCAGTGGATTCGCTCGCGCATCTCTGAACGTGGATCCAGGTATCCTCAATAACGGTCCCTTGCGAGGCCGTATTAAAAAGGGCACATGTCGTGACTCTCTCACTAAGTCATCGCACCATTATTCTTTCTAGTACTTTTCCAAGCACTGGAAGCAGGCTAATACCCCTGTAAGGACAAGGATTGCTCCTGATCTTGTCGGTCGATTTTAAGAGCACAATGGCCCTGGTTGACTTCCACTGTACACAATATCTGTACAAAGTCTCTAGGTAGTCCGGAACAGCCTTCCAGATGCTTACACATCACTCCGGTTATTCCGTCCTTACCAGGTGACTTGCATGACCTGACAAGCATCATGCTTTCCACGATCTCAGCTCTTTCCAATTCTGGTGCACCTGGTATCACCTGCAGTTCGAAACCATACTCACCAAAGATAAAGCCCGCAGATCATTCTGAGCCGAGTACTGACCCCGCACACTTCTGCATGCAAGAGCCGACAAAAAATACGTTAGGCGGCGCAGAGGACGGCGACGAAAACTCCTTTTTGTGGACCAGAAGTACTGTCAAAACCTGGTAAGACGAATTGAAAAAGGAACCCTAAAGACCAAGAGATTGTAGGTACGTGTTATAGACAATAAAGACTTTCCAAGCCGCCGTCAAGCCGTCAAGAATAGGATCTACTTCTAACCGCCAACTACGAATAGTAATTTAAGAAGTTCTTACTACACTTGACAATTACATATTTGAAGTTTTCGTCATACATGTACAGGTGACTGAACGTGGCGTTATGGTTAGTAGACAATTCCAGCAGTCGAGTAATCAACAAGTCTTTTAAACGCTTCTCAAAGTGTGGTATTCGGAATCGTCGTTAAACTGTATGTTCCTTTGAGTGGGTCTAAAATTAAAATGCTTATAAACTCAGAAGTTCACCCTTGAACTTCCTTGATTTTTTATATTAGGTGTGCAAATAAGTTCCCGCTGTTTTCCAATAGATGACGCCAGCTGTAAGTGTTGGTCAATTCTGTCATAACCTAAATGTTAAGACAAGCTTAGGCATATGGTAAACATACCGCCTCGACTCAATAGTGATTTTCTTTTGACGTCGTACTCTTTTTGCTTGTGTGAATATGTATGATTTTGTGAAGTATTGATTCTTTCAATCGAAGAAAACGGCGGCTGAAGCTCATCGAGAGCTTTAAAACGTTTACAGAGTTGCTGCTTTAAGCGAAACAACGTATCGAGATTGGCTCCGTCGCTTTTAAGACGGTTATTTAGATGCTGACGACTGTTCGCGTAAAGAAAGGCGAAAAACCTTCAAAGACACTGAATTGACGGCATTGCTTGAAGGGGATCCATGTCAAACGCAGGTAGAGCTTGTTTCAGTATTAGGAGTTACTCGCCTAGCCATTTCCAAGTGATTGCATGCGTTGATCTTATGAGTTGAAGCCAAGGGACGTTGGGCGTCGTTTTTTCGCTTGTGAACAACTGCTTCAGTGACAAAAAAGGAAGGGGTTTCTTCTTCATATTGTAACGGGTGATGGAAAATGGATTCATTACAGCAATCTAAAGAAAAAAAGTCATGGAGGCTGCCCGGTCATGCTTCTACATCATCGCCTCGGCCGAATATTCACGCTGCGAAGGTTATGCTCTGTATTTGGTGGGTCGGTGCTATTTATTACGAGCTGTTGGAGCCAAGCGAAACGATAACTGGGAACCGGTATTGACTTCAATTAATGCGATTGAATCGAGCTCTGCGCGAGGCACGAACCCATGACCGGATGGAGAACAATCGCATTTATTGACTGCTGTGCCACGGCTGATCCCCAATTAATGCATAAAGCTTATTTGTGTTTAAATCTATATAAAATCGTTGATTGTAAAAGGTTAAAGGTTAAGAGCTTCCAAGCTCTCGAACCAATGTGGATGTTCACTCACGTTTCGGATAAGAAACAAATCGATGTATGAAGTGAGTGTTTGTTTTGAATATTATAAAAAAAAAAAACTGCATTTTAAATAAATTTACGGTAATGTCATTCTGCTAAAAATTGTTTTTAATTATGCTTTGTAAAAAGTATAAATCATTTTGAGCTTGCAAAGACACGAAATCTAAGGTAAAGACTAGTAAAAACAGAATAATTTTAAACTTCCAAAGTTTTATGTACATTGAATTTTAATGCGCAATGATTTTAAACCATTTTTGTAAAGATGTGTCTCTAACGAGAACCGCATGCTGTTTTTGATTTCATTTTAACCGGAAACCAGTCTTCAGAATATGTTAATTCTCGCCAAAAAATAAAAATGAGAAAATCAACTCATGAAAACTGTGATTGTATATCAGCCTACTGGAAACCTACATCGTATCTGTGCTGCCACATATTTGTGTATGTCCCCGTATTAATGTTTGTGTGTTTTCCGTGTATTTTTATTTGTTGACTCTCCTGCTGCCATCAAAAATCCTCGGGGAGTTTTTAATTTGTTAATTTTTTTTATTACTCTACTTTTTCGTGCACGATTTTCTGTTTTTTTTTTTTATTATTCTACAAAGTCGTGATGCCCTGTAAAAAATCCGCTTACTCTCCACGCTTTACAGCCGCTTAACAGCGGTGATAAGCAATAATAAACATAGAACATAAATTCACACAGATTACGGCTGGAGTGACAACAGCAAAAAATAAAAAAAGCTTCCCCCGGGGTGCTGTGGAAAAATTGGTCGTTACTTGCGACGCTAGAAGCGGTAGAGTTTCTTTTTTTTGTGTCATTCATTTGTTGTTGAAGACGTTCTATCGTGAATGTGAAATACCGGCATGAATGAAGCCGTGTGGGATGGCTTTTAATATGTTCCATGTTGGCATTTGGGAACATTTCGTTATGATATTTTGGTTTCATTTCTAAATTGAAACATAATGGGCCGAAACGCAAACAAACGATGCTGCAACGTGGAGTGCTATGATACGCGGCGGAGTTTGGCGGATGCCGAGAAACACAGAAATTTAATAAACGGTAATGCAATAACTTACAAAGCGTTGAAGAATGTACTAATTTCATTAAGCATCATTTGTTGATTTCAAACAGTTTTCTCTTTTTTTTTTTTTTTTTTTGTTTAATTACTCAAAAACACCCAGAGTCTTTGGTATTTGCCAATTCAATTGACATTTTCAATTAAGTTTTTATGTTAATTTAAGCAACAGCGGAAATTTAGAATGTTATCTGGATAAAGTTTATGGCGTACTCATGTCTATTCTTACTAACAGTAAGTGTTTTTTTCTTTTCCTCTTCTCATTTCTTTGTATTATTTTGGAACCAATATGTCGCTGCGTTTAGTGACTAAAACCTTCAGATGAGTGGTGGAAATATGTGTACAGGGTTATCCACTTTTCGGTTTCAAAAGCAAAGTTAAATAAAACTCACATAAAGCTATGATATCGATGAAACTTTTATATCATTATAATGTTTGGACCCTACCATTGTATATCAAATACAACAACATTTAAATGACCGCTTCTGGATTGGTTGCAACAGTAGATCCTTTTGAGGTAGCTAACGAATAAATACGGCAAACCGTTTTCACTTTTTCTACAATCACTTCTTTGTTCTCCGAGCCTCTTATGCGACAATTTTGCTTGCTGTCGTAACTAGCGAGTGAGAAATGAACTTCATCATTGTAGAAAATTTTGTACGATTAATAGCCCATGTTTGAATCACCATTTTTGTAGTAAGTTTTAATCATTTTTACGCCTTCCACGTTCGTAAATGGCAAACCTTTCACTAAATAAACAACACTTCACATGGCAGGTATTCGACAGCTGGCAGTTTTGCCAAACCGCCGGTTTTGAAACCACTAAATGGATAACCTTGTATATACTGTGCACAAAAAGAAAATACAATAGTAATGGATGATTTGGAAACAATTCTTGGAACTTTCATAAAACAACATTTAAATAAATGTGTTACAACTATTTCCCTTATTTTTAAAAATCCAGTAAATTAAATGAAATGTAAAATCAAAATTGAAAATAAGTGATACTTTTTCTTATTATGGGGAAGAGGGTTTTAGATGTAACACCTCCTCACCATTCTCAATATCCTCGAGCTAACAATGGCAAAAATATTAAAAATTTTAAGTACCAGCTTTTACCTCTACACCATCCATCCTAATTTGAGAACTGTCCGTATTAATTGAGAAATTCGCGTAATTAGCGATCATTTATATGTGAGCCAATATTGACGACAGGTCAGCTTGAGTTTATTGCAAAAAAAAAGGAACGATTTAACGCGGATTGATCAACTTTTCTACAAAAGGCACAGTACAAAACGGGAGTTATACACGGGAGTTATACGTCGTGTGGGCTGGGATAACGTCAACCGGTATTATTGGACCATACTTTTTTGAGGACGAAAGAGGGCATGCGATGACGGTTATAGCGAACAATTATTGCAACATGCTAGCAGACTTTTTGGTGCCAGCTTTGCAAGAACTTCAAGGCAATACCTTGAGGATGTGGTTTCAACAGGATGGGGCCACATGTCATACGGTTAGGGTATCCATAGAGCTGCTGAAAAATGTTTTTCCTGGAAAACTCATTTCGAAAAGGGGGGATATTGAATGGACCCCCACGTAGCCCTGATCTCTCTCTATGCGATTATTTTCTATGGGGCTACCTCAAATCGGTAGTCTACGAGAATAATCCGACCAATTTAGAGCAGTTGAAGAGGAACATTATTCAGGAAAGTAACAAAATACCGAGAACAACTTTTCAACGAGTTTTCTAAAATTTGCGACTTCGGTTCCAAGAGTGTCAAGCAGCCGAGGGAAGCCATTTGGACAACATTATTTTTAAGTCTTAAAAATTCCCATGCTTCTACTTTTTAAAAATACAAATATATTTTTTTTTATGTTTCGTAGTTTTTTTTTTAATTGAATATTTAAACCGCCAACACCCTTATGGCCCACCCTGTACTTCTCCCTCATTCATAAACTCATTAAAAAACAAAAAAAAAATGAAAAGGAAAAAAATTGCACTTGAGTATAAGAGTAAATTTATATATATTATATTATTTGCGATTTATTTAAAACTGTTGACGGAAACCGTTGTTTGAAGACGTTAAAGGAGTTTTTTAGCCAGAACTGTACCAAAAACATATCCGTTTCGACAGCATTTGGTTCCAGCAAAATGCAGCAATTGCACACATATCCATACCGGTTATGGCGGAGCTCCAACGAAAATTCCCAAACAAATTAATAACCAGAAACTCTACTTTCCGTTCGTTCCCAAGGTCACCTGGTCGGACTGCACCAGACTTTTGTTATGGGGTTATGTCAACCAAAAGGTGTACAAAACGAGACCAAGGAATTTAACTGAATTGAAGCAGTGCATTAAAATAATAATTTAGGCGATCCCGACTTCAACCATTCAGGCCGCAATGAATAATTTTTTGATCAGGTGTCGCGTATGCGTGAAAGAGCATGGAGGTCATTTACGGTCTATCATCTTCAAAACTAATTATTTATAAAGGGTAACGCATGAATAACGTTTTCGGCGACTACATTGAATGTATTCTTTTGCATCCTTTAGTTTGAACTCGTGAACCAATTGCATCTTATATGGGAAAGGGTGTAGCATATGTAAAATTCTTTGCAAAGACTGCCTAGACACCTCTAACTGCTGAGAACGTCGCCTGGTGGAAGTTTCGGAGTTTTCTTCAATACTTGCTTGCACTCGGGCAATGGTCACTTCATTTCGAACTGCACGAAGGTCTTTCAGCACGCTTAAGATCACAAACAGCACCTTATTGGCCGAAACGCTGAACCAATCGGTAAATTATTGTAGCACTAGGAGCATTTCAAACATGAAAGAAATTTCGATATGATCTGAATAATAGAATGGTGACTTTCAAAGTAAAATTGAACAACCTTGGTTCTTTGTTCTGTGCTGAGTCTTTTCATCATAAATTTCTCAAGTATTATTTAGTTAATTCTGTAAAGAGACCAAAAAAAAAAGGCCTAAACATGATAAGTAATCACTGATCAAATTTAAACGTTAATTATACGCCACCCTATATAAAATAAAACTGAATTTTGTATAGAATAAAAAAAAATAAATAAAATACAAGAACTAAATGAAAAGTTATTTGATTTCTTACTGTAGCACAATTGATGCTGTACCCTTTATTTGTTTTTACTGGAGAGCAAATAGAGACTCCTTCCATCCTTCCAAATTGCATATATCCTATTTGTGACGGCACCTTAGGCATCATTGTGTAAATCAACACAAGAAACGATTTTTAATTTAAGTAATTTATCAATGCCACACCATAACAGCTTCCATCAAAGAATTGCATCATCAAACGTCCCTATTCGATTACAACTTGATTTGTGTGGTTCCTTTTAGACTCATCATAAGATTGCAGTATTTTGTTTTGAAGATTTCTGCGTCCTGTCCACAAAAACTAGACTTTAAGGAAAATGAAAAAATGATGTTTCAGTCAGAAGAAATAAAATTTCTACACATTTTTTTTCTAGACAAATCGAACAATAAATAATGATGCAATTTCATCCATTGTTATAAATACTAACATAAAATGAACCATGAACCCGCTACCCCCCACCCGCTGCCATTTAATGGATAATGTTAATGGTAATAAATATGTCACTTGCACTTGTTGAAGCCACTCGTTGTCTTTCCCACCAGTATGGAGAGGTCACACAACCACTAGAAACTTATGTTGCTGCTACAATAATACACTGTGGTCGTTGTCAATAAAACAAACCAACCAACAAATTGTCAATAACATTCGGCCATAAAAATGCATTCTCAGCAGACTCAACCAACCCTCTCTTTCACTGAGTGCTGTTTATGATTCCGTACCAAGGCAAAGCCAATGGGGGCTATTCCATCGTAAAATTGTAGTTTTGCCATGAAGCTCTATTTGGTCTATCATACTTTGACATTTCTCTGAGTTAGTCACATTGTAAAATATTTAATGGCTAAGATTTTTCGTAAAGATTTTTGAAAATCACAATTTAACACAATTTGAACAACGCATAAACACGTTGTTAAAGCCAAAAAGAAACAACCAACCGCAAATGAAAACTACTGATGCAGTTAACTGCCTGAACTGGAGTGACAGCGTGTCTGATAATACGCTAATGTTTACCACGTTCGATGTCCACTAGGTGAGATATTAAAAAACCACTAATTTGCTTTGTGAAACCTAATTCTATCCATTGAATTGAATTAATATAATTCCCTTAATTGGCCATAATTTTCCACATATTTGGTGGCCAATCATGTTTTCTACCTTTTTATATAAGTGTGCAAAATATTTTGGAATTATCATTTAAAATTAACGACACCGACAGTAATTAGTTTTTCTCAGTTGCTTGAAATTTTGCCACAAATTTAATTTTTGTAGTTAGATAAATTTATTCATAAATCTCAAAGTTAGTGTGGTCATTAGCGAGGGTTGCCATCATAGATTGCAATACACTGTATTACAACTTTAAACTCTTTAAGAGAGCTGCTTTAGGCTCTCCTCTAATTTATATAAACTTGAAATGCGAGTATATTTCATATGAGAAAATATATTTATAAAGTTTGTTTGTGCCCATTCGAGGTACTGTTGTGTTCGAAAAATAAATTCAGTTTACATATTTTGAAAAAAAATGTATTCATCCAAATCTATTTCATTGCCTTAAAAGTACTCCCCCTTGAAACCAATACACTTATGCAAATCGCCTTGCAGTGTGGCCTTCAGAGTGCGATGAGATTCACTTTCAATCGATTCAAAACGGTGTTCCCGAATCGCTCTTTTCAGCTTATTAAACAATCAGAATTCACTCTGTGCTAAATCAAGCGAAAGCAATAATTGTGCGGAGATGCTAGTTGAATTTTTGGCTTAAAACACAGATTTCGCATTATCATAATACAAAAATCAAGAATTGTCTGTCTATAAAGCGGCCCTTTTCTAGCGTATAGCTTTACGCAATCGGTGTATTATATTTGGAAAATACTTCTCGTTGACAGTTTGACCAAGCAGAAGAAACCTATAATACAAAATACCATAATTGTGATGAATGAAGCTTTCATTACAACTTTGATTCTTATACGAATTCAGTGCAATGTTTCTGGTATTGTTTCAGCTTTGCCACGATATTTATTGATTGGTCGGCTTACAAGCATAGATTAAAATCGTATCTCCCATATCAGGTGTTAAATACCGGTCATCTGAAGTGTGATTTATTTAGTGAAATGATTGCTATTTACGAATAAAACTAACTACAACAGTGGTGCACTTTTTGTGCATTACGGGATGATTACGGTTCGTCATAGTCGACCTACTGTGCAGGGAATTGGCAAGATTATAAAGAAATTTGGGGAGACTGAAAACGTACAGATGTGATCAGGCCTGTGCATCATCGCAATGTTCGCACTGCCGAAAATTGTCGGTTTTGTTAGTGAAAGTGTGGCTCATAATCCAAGTTTCAATTCAGAGCGCCATGGCTATATGACTGCTGCAACCAATCCAGAGGCGGTCATTGAAATGAAATGAAGTTTCCAGGGAAATCACAACTTTAAGTATGTTTTATTTAACTTTACTTGAGAACGAAATTTCGTTAAGAAATCATTGAGGTGCCCTAGATTTTTGCTACATTAATTACTTTGTATGTGCAATAAGCAATTTCATGCTGATAGCCAGAATTCATCTGTTCACAGATTTTAATCCGACTGAAAAATTGACCGTTTTCTATACCAATCGAGAATTGATGCGTCTAAGTACCCAAATAGCTTTTAAAATGGAGTCGATGGATCCATATGAAATGAATCACCATCAGCTATGCAACCAATTGTTAATCAAAGTTTTTTAGCATTAAGTCCCGAATTTGTTGAACTTGACTTTTGCCGGTAGAGACTGGTTATCACCGGTGATGCTCTTGATCCTTTCTTCCTTTTCGACCTTCTTGAACTATTTACGACACCTTTAAACTTGTTCTCCCAACAAAGTGTATTTATTGCGAGCCTTATGCGACATTCTAAATGCTTACTTTGCAACAATTCTGTTTTGAAAAGAAAATTTTGCGCAATCTTTACTTAACAAAATCGCACATTGTAAAAATCATTTGTTGCGTTGCACAAAAACAAGCGTATCTCAAAATTGACATAGTGCTAGCAACTTAGAAACAAATATTTCGGAGATATGCTATATAGCGAAGTAATCTAAGTTGAAAACCGGTAGGTAGGACATTCACAAAATGGACCATACTACTCGGGCAATAATATTTAGCTTCAACCACGGTTAATGGGTAAATTTCCTTCATGGTAAATAGTTTAAAATCATTAAATTTAATTAACCTTCTAACCAACTCTATCTATAGCAGGGGTCGCCAATAAGAAGCCCACAGGCTATGTACGGTCCGCCGTTATTCATGATGTGGCTCTCAGAGCTGGGTCAAATGAACATAAGTGCCCATTTAATTATACACTCTACAACTCACAGCTTATTCGTCTCATATTTCTTTGAATTACATGTAAGGGACATTTGAATACCCCCCTTTTAATAAAAATAATTAAAAATAATAATTGATTTGGAATATTCCAAATATGCCGCATAGTCTACAAATTTTTTAAACAGTCCTTTAATTGCCGTCTAAGTTTGCATAGCTTCTTGTCGGATACTAAGGATTGATAATATTCAATATGAAATAAGCGCTGTAGTCATTAACGATTTCGGGAAGATCGAAATACTATCGGATTTGTATTCACAATCAGTTTAGTTTCAGATTGCAAACGTTTCTTGTCACTTAATAGTTTTGATCTATTAAGTTTCCATAAATAATATTTTGTTCAACTTTCGTCGAGCAGTACCATCAGACATAAATATTGACATTTGGCGGAGCATTTCCTTTTAAATTTACTAGTACAAAGTACAGTTTTTCTTTTATGTTTTTGATCATATTGCCCGTGGTGTCTTCATTTTTTTTTTTTCTACTTATATGGGTTAAATTAAGTGACGCTATAGTGCAATACACAAGTTTAAGTGGACGCAGTCTACAAACTAGTAATTACAGTTAAATTTCGACAAAATTTGTATGGGTGGTACCAAATGCTATATGGCTATGATATACATTTGCCGAATTTGACTGATTTCATTTCAACTGCTTCAATGTGATGTGGAACTAAAATTATGTTGATTACATCTATCATTTGTGTGAGAAGTATTAGAAAGGAATTGGTCATGTAGTAAATTTTCTCAAATTATGCCATGTATTATAAATCTGCGACCAAAAATTTGAATTACTGCTGTCGACGAATGAGGATTTAAACAGGAAACATTGAATTTCGGAAAATTAGTAAGTTTGTATAGTAGTTACAATCCCCGGCTACGATCAGCAAAAATATTAGGCCGTGCCAAGCTTTCAAAAAAAAGGTACTTGGTACTTTAAATGTTTCCTTTTGTCATATCAACCGCTATATGCCATCAATGCTTTGATTAACGTGCAAATATGGGTGTTATGGCGGCCTTTGTTTTATATAGGAGACACAAAAAATGTAGTGCAAATTCAGAATATTTTCAACTTAAAAGCCAGGCTCGTAATGTGTGTCGAAAATGATTGTATTTACGACAACTAAAAGAGATATACAGGGTAATTTTTCAGTCGTAGTTTTTTTTTCAAAAATCGAATAAAACACTCCAATTTGCGTCATATATTAACATTTTTTATTGGAATAGATAAATTGGTCTTTGCCATTTAATTTTTAAAGATAATTTCATCTAAATGTTGTCCGCGGCTCCGTCTCAAAATGTCCATTTGGAAGGTACAAATTTCTGTCACTTTTTCGACCATTTCGGCCTATATTCCACGAATAACGCGTGTTATGTTATCCTGTAAGGCTTCAATAGTGTTCGGCTTGTCCACATAGACTAACGACTTGACATAACCCCACAAGAGATAATCAAGTCGCTTTGAATCGCAAGATCTTGGGGGGCGAACTCACAGGGCCAAATCGCGGGATAAGCTGCTCACCAAACTCATCCCTCAACATATCCATTGTTTCACCAGCAGTATACCATGAGGAAACCACATGTCAACCAAGTTCAACTCAGCCAATTTTGGCAAAAAAATTCCTTATGGTTGAGTAACACATGCCCAATCGTTGAGAACGGCGACGACATTTCACGATCGTCATTAACACTGGTCGCTGCAATATTTTCTTCGGTACGCACTCTACGCATGCGAGTCGATGGTTTTATGTCCAACAAAGTAAATTTTGTGAAATTTGGAGATAACAGCACGAATTGTTGGTTCAGCAAGTCGATTATGACATTTTTTAATATTTTTATTTAAGCCATCAAAATAAACGAACTCAACGTCAACGTTATGTAATTCAATATTTCCATTTAAAAGATCTCAGTCCAACCAATATTAAATCCGTAGATGTCGACCAATTAAGATGTCAATGCCAGACACGGTTAAGAAAATCCACAAAATGGTATTGGATGATAGTCGGCTGAAGCGAGTGCATGCTTGAGCTAGCTGAAATGATAGAAATTTTAAAAAATGATATATATTGCATATTGGCCGAAGATTTAAAGATGAGAAAGCTGTGCGCAAAATGTGTGCCACGCTTGCTTTCAATAGAGCAGAAACATCATCGTGAAGATGTTTCAGTAGAGTGTCCGGCAATGTTTCACCTCAATACAGCCGATCTTTTGCATTGATTTATAACCATGGATGAGACATGGGTTCGTCACTTCACACCTGAGGCGAAGTTATAGTCAAAGCAGTGGATTGGAATGGGAGAATCGTGTCCAAAGAAGGCGAAGACGGTTCCATCTGTAGGCAAATTGATGCGAAGCGCACGGCATTATTTTTATTGATTATATTTAGGAAGGAAACACCATTAGTGGCAAATATTATATTATAATTTATTGCTGCGCTTAGGTAATGAAAAAGCTGCATTTGGCAAAAAAGAAATTGTTGTTTTATCAAGACAATGATCCAGTTTACACATCAACAAATGTGATGGCTACAAGTAATGAATAAAAATTCAAATTGATTCATCACGCACCATATTCGCTTGATTTAGCTCCCTCGAACTATTTGCTGTTTCCA
The DNA here is from genome assembly GCA_019455685.1 of Philornis downsi. Taxonomy (NCBI): domain Eukaryota; kingdom Metazoa; phylum Arthropoda; class Insecta; order Diptera; family Muscidae; genus Philornis; species Philornis downsi. The sequence continues at coordinate 183,799 of JAHXMU010000298.1, read as the reverse complement.
AACTTAAAAAAATTGCTCGATGATAAAAGATTTGCCAGCAATGAAGAGGTTCAGTCTGAGATTGAAGGCTTTTTTAAGGAGTTTGACAGTTCTTACTATAAACAGGGTATAGAAGCTATTGAATATCGCCGAAAAAAAGTGTATCGAGCTAAAAGGAGATTATGTTGAAAAATAAAAAAGATTGTTCCCAAATCGGCTAGTTTTGGGATTGCCCCCGTATTATGGTGATATTCAATGGACTACAAAATTGGCCTAGTGAACTCCGGTAAATAGGTACATTTTCAGCAACAAAACAGCCACAAAGATGGATGAATACAGCTCAATAAACTTAAACAGTGTCAAAGGATACCTGGCACTATAAATGCTTTCTTCTGGCATATTTTTTTTTTTTTTTTTTTTTTTTTTTTTTTTTTTTGTTTAATCAATAAATAAACGATTTCTAAAATCCTTTTGTAGAATAAAGACGGGGGAGATCCGAATAAAGTATTATAAAGTATTTACTGGTACGACTTTCATATTCCGTTGTATTTGGTCTAAAAGCTAGATTATGGTGTGAATTTAAATTTAGGTAAATTTGTAGTGAGAAGCGTTTAGGTTTAAATATATTCCGATTAATGTTTTATTATAAGGCTTCATCTTCTTGGATTTAATTACAATGTGCCTTTGCATCCACATTGTCTTACGTCCCGCTGCTGTATTAACTTGTTTAGATATTCTTGGCATCAACGTCTCATGTTAATTAGTTTGCAACATATGTATAGGTATATCAATGCCTTCCAATTCCGGTACATTTAAATTCTTAACTTTGATTTAGCAATAAACAAGAAATGGGAACCCTACGTCCATTATATTACATTCAATTAATTTAATTTTCCAAAACTGGCAAAAATGCGATTTACTGATTAATAAATGTGCATATATTTTCATTGGAGCTCATTCACTAATGATGATGCCATGGCCCATGATATCCGTATAATAAACTTCAACACTGGCTTAGCAGGCACACCCTGACACATACAAACTTCCATATACGAGTATGTGCATACAAGTACAACAACATACACATAGACATTGCAGTACATTGACGATGCGTATTCATAATTTAATTGCATTTTAGTTGATTTGCATAATTAGAAATTGATAAAAACCTAAACATTCACAATTACTTGCATATTCCTCATAGTTCACCTCTCTCCCCTTCTTCATTTGAACCACTTATGTGAACATAATCACTAACACTCATTTATTGTTTCGGTAGTTCTATGTCTGAATAATTTAACACTGAAATTTAAATCGTAGTATTGCTAGTACTTCTCCTTACACCGGCCGAGTGAAGAAGGCCTCCGGAGGAAATTTCTCCACTCACAAATTGAATTCTGATTTTCGAAACCTAATCAAGGTCGGCCATTTTGTGGTTTATATTGTGATTAAGGATATTCAAATGTGTAATCACGACCATTACGCTTGCACACATTCAAACTATTATGCACATCCATTCATATCATTTGAGAAAATTGGATATAGGCAGTGCTCAACACAAAATTGTAGAATTGTGGCTTTGAAATTTTATAAATGTAATGATTTATTCGCTCTAAATGGATGTCGCATAGTTTTTGGAAACCATATATTATCTGGTTTTAATATGATCGAATTATTAAAGTCGGCAATTTCTGCGCAGCCAGAAGTAGGAAGACGGATTTATATGAACGACTGGCTAATCACGTAATATCGGTGGCGCAGTGGCAAAAAAGCTATGTGAAAATGTCACTCAGGTTATATGATTTAAAGCATAGAAACAGAATAAGAGGGAAACTACTTGATATTGGTGACCTACGAACGAATAAGATTTCAGTATGTGTTCTTTGGTTATCCATCCTTTCTGCTGAGATGGCACTTTTGTCTGATGGCTGATGTTTTTAGGAAATACAAGGCTTACATCAATGTCATTCAATAAAAGCGTCGAACAGAACAATAATATGCACATTCACACACACATATAAACTGCTGGGTTGCCACCACAGCATGTACGGCAATTTTGTTTGTTAACATAGTCATTCATCAGAAAATGAGCCTTGTCACTAAAGACGATTTTCTGACCAAATTTGTGGTGCTCTTCGAAACGCTCTGAAGTCCAATAAGCGAAAAATGGTGTTACGCATAATCATTACCTTTGAGATTCAGGGTCAGTGAAAGTCCGAATTGAAGTCTTATGAAAACCTTCCACAGAAGGCCTAATAATTGTTTTCGTTTTTATAGCCTTGTTAAGGTATTCGATTGCAGAGCTTCAAGTCTGCATTCTACAACTTGCGAGGATGGAGATGTTGATATCTATCTCATATTATCCTATCTGGAAAAGAAAATCGTACGCAGCTAAAACACATTGAGCTCCCACATGAGATTCGGTGATTTTAAAACGTTTAAGAAACATCGCACAGTAATGGAACGGACAAAAATTCAGATCATTACAGTCTGCCATTTAGAAATAATAGACAAAACATTAAATTTCGGTAAAACGACCAATTTGTATGGACGGTATCAGAAAAAATCATGAAGATGCCACCCATTTTCATCCTCAGACCCGATGGAAAAAGTAAAATTCAGAACAATATCATAATTTTTCAAACCTCAGCTTCGATTTGATAAAATATTAGTCTAAGCCAACTTTCAAAAAGTTGCTTAAAGATTTGCTATATATTTGCATTTAAAGATGATGCTGCACACACACATTGATATGATGTATTGATATTGATATATAGGTATGTGATTTTATATATATGTATATGTGATTTTATACATATATATATTTGATAGAGTGATTTCTTAATCGTATTTTTTTTTTTCCTTGTGTTTGAGTAACACATGCCCAATCGCTGAGAATGGAGACGAATTGACATTTTATGATCGTCATTAACACTGGTCGCTACGGCTGCAATATTTTCTTCGGTACACACTCTATGCATGCAAGTCAATGGTTTTATGTCCAACAAAGTAAATTCGGTGCGAAATTTGGAGATAACAGCACGAATTGTTGATTCAACAGGCCGATTATGACGACCATAAAATGGTCGTATCAAACAATGCACGTTTATCACAAAGCACGAATTTTGATAACAAAATTCAACGATTTGCAATCTTTTCTCGTTTGTTAGTCTTTCCATGATGAAATGGCACCGTACACTTTTCACTTTGACAGATGACGTTTGGACGCCATTACCAACCTGTGTTGCTAACCTAAACAACTTAAATCTTAAAAAATCACCCTATATCTTCTTCCTTTAGGGAAATGGCATGCAAATATTTCACATTGATACGGATTGTGACTATTTGCTCTCTTACATGATTAAACAAAAGGACAAAATGCCAAATTTTCTTAATAACACAAATGATTATTGATTTAATTCACGTCTTTATACATCAATAATATATAACTTTTTGGTTTCAAATCTAAGGTTAAATAAAACACTCATAAAGCTAAAATTTCGATAACACTTTTATTTCATTATAATGCTTGAACCTTGTCGTTATGTGCGAAATGCAATTTCATTTAAATGACCGCCTCTGGATTAGTTGCAGCAGTAGATTCTTTTGAGGTAGTTTTCGACCAATTTGTTCGCACATTTCGGGCGGTATCTTGACGATAACTTAACGAATGTTGCTTTCCAAATGCTCGAACATTTACTGATAATCTGCATAAACACGGTCTTTGAGCCCCACAAAAAAGTCTAACGGTGTCAAATCGCATGATTTTGGTAACCAGTTGACGTCGCCAGAACGTGAAATTACACTTTCTGGAAACTTCTCATACAATAAAGCCAAAATTGGTCGTGTTGTGTGGCTCGTGGTACTGTCTTGTTAAAGCCACATATTGTCCAGTTCATAATTTTCAATTGCAGGCCAAAAAAGTCGGTTATCATAAGGCTATGGCGTTCTGGATTGCAATTCGGATTACGCGCCACACTTTTACTAACAGAAGCGATATTTTCGGCGCTGCGTACATTGCCATGATGCACAGGCTTGACCACATCTGTAATGCTTCCAATCTCTTCAAATTTCTTTATAATCTTGCCAATTCCTTGCAGAGAATAAATGTTATTGATGCAATGAAATGTTGATAGATTTATGGTGTACTACTATAATGCTTGAATATATTATATATTCTATAATAGCATGATGATCATTGACTTTTGTGTTTATTATTTACACTTATATGATTAACAATGCTAAAGATTCAGGATAGCCGGTAATGCGCGAAAAGTGCTCATATTTGAATCAAAATTTTTGTAGTAAGATTTAACTTTTTTTCGATTTGTTTCGATTGTTAAACGATTCATATTCCTAAATGACAGACATTTTACTAAATACACAACACTTCAGATGGTAGGCATTTAACAGCTGACATCCTTGGCAGACAGGCGGTTTTGAAACCACTATACGGATAACCCGTTATCACTACCTTTTTCCATATGTATCCTTGTTATATCTATCGTATGTCCTGAATGATGTCGCATTTCCTGTTGTACGCCCCTGTTTATTTTCTCAATATTTGCTCAATATTTGAATGTTAATAACGCGAATGTCGAACAGCCATAAATTTTATTGAATGCGATATTCGCAAAATAGACATTTCGGAATACTGTAACCCATACATAACCTATTATAATAGATATACAATATTCGGATACCATAATTTGGAAATTACAATTGAGCTGTTGTTGTATCATAGGGAAGGTCATTCATACATGGCGATAATTCATGACTCATGCACTAATGCAATGACTTTTAATAACATTAATTTATGCATTTGTAAGCCTTTACAACCAAACATAAATACCACAAATACGACTGGCATAATGCGTACCTATGTGTGAATAGAAGAGTAGACTTTGGAATTAAAACAATACTCCATAGTCATATCACAAGTAGTAGGTCGTATTGCGTGAGCTTAAGGAATTCTCAAATACCAGGTGATTTTATATACTTTGTGTAAAGAATACAATTAAAAAGAACACCCAAAGGGAGTTAAGTTTACTTGCGAATGCATTAACGTGATTAAATTTGTAACCTAATACGTGTTATTTTATATGTTTGCATATCGTATATTATGCAATATTGAATGAAATGCATTTATATGCCAGTACCGAATTGTGTTCATGCACTTCCTTTCCGTCTCACTCTCTTTTCTATTGAACTGTCAAATTGGGTTTATTTGTAACTGTAATGCAATCGAAAAATCAAATCATTTAAACTTAACAACTGAATGCTTGTCGAGCATTTGTATTTATGTGGCTATAACTGGTGCTAACAATAACCATGACGATGATGACACTTTTACTAAATGATTCGAAAACTATTTCGGAAAACAATCAAGTTTTACGATGTGAAAAATTATTTATGATTTATTTATATTTGCTGGATTTATATTGTATGCGCTTGCATAAAAATTGAATGACATAATCGAATCTGTGTTGAATGTTACGAAATGCATTCTTGGATATGAATACAGCAATGTAATTTCGATTAGTGAATGCATTTGATATAGATATTAGTAATTGTAGTAACTGGGAAATGGACCCGACGCATAAATAGATTTGATCAAAATATTATCAGAAATTTGTTAATATAATGCAAAAATACGAGTATATAAAGTATCGTTAAAGCAAATTCATTATTTTTCCAACATTCAGTTAGGCAGATGTGACTAGAACGATAAGAAGATACAGTTTTGTAAATACTTAACTCAGTATTATTTAAACACGCGTTAAAGGTGGACACTAGCAAAGACAAAATACGCCATGCTTTACAATATTTATTCGACAAAACCAAAAATGCAAGTCTGAAAATGTGAGCAGTGTTAATGGTCCTGTTACCAAAACAGCCAACTACTTGCAATATTGGCTTCATCGATTCCATTCCAGCAATTTTGAAGTCAAAAATGCAAAATGTCTATAAAATAATGGAAATCTTCAAATGAGACCGTCATGTAAGTATTGTTTCGATTGCCCACAAGCTAAGCAATACTCAAGAAACCTTTAAAAATCACCTAAGTAAGATTATCTAAGTGGATACAAAACGAAGCTCGATGCATGTGTACCGCATGAATTAACGCATAAATGGAACTAATTTTCGTCTGCAAATTGCTGCTAAATCGCAGCAAAACCGATTCATTTCTAAAACAGGTGATTAGTGATGTGGGTCACTTGCAACAATGTCGAGCGAAAATGGTCCTGGTTTAATAACCGTCATCTAATCCAAACGGAGGCAAGCCAGAATTGATGGTCAGGCACATTTTGCCTTATTAAGGTATTCGATTCCAGAGCTTCAATTCTGCATTCTACAGCTTGCTACGATGGAGATCTTGATATCCTATCTCATATTATGTTATCTGGAAAAGAAGATCGTACGCAGCTAAAAGACATTGAGCCCCTACATGAGAATTTGTGATTTTGAAACATCACACAGTAATGAAACGGACAAAAATTGAGATCATTGCATTCTGTCATTTAGAAATTATAGAAAAAACATTGAACTTCAGTAAAACGATCAATTTGTATGGGAGATACCAGAAAAAAATATGAAGATAGCATATATTTTTATCCTCAGTGCCGATGGTGAAAGAAAAATTCAGCACAATATCATAATTTTTCAAACTTCAACTTCGATTTGGTAAAATATTAGTCTAAGCCAACTTTCAAAAAGTTTCATACAGATTTATTATAGTCTTGCATTTAAAGCTGATCCTGCAAACACATTGATATGTTTTAAACACATCCTTTTGCCTCACCAAATTATTTGTACCTTATTCCCTTAGGGAGAGGGTATACAAATATTTCACATTGATACGGATTGTGACTATTTGTTCTCTTAGATGACAAAACAAAAGGGCAAAATGCCAAACTTTCTTAACAACCACAAATCATTATTGACTGTTTGTTTGATGGGATTAGCAGGGAATCATCTGCTATGAGCTATTCCCCCATTAACCAAATTCTTAATTCGAACTCGTATTGCCAAAACAGGATCGTCTTAAGAAACCTATCGCCGAAAGCAGCCAGTCAAGATACACCCATCGATAGTGACTCGCCTAAAACTCCGGGAGATAGGTTAGAATATTCTTATGCATCAATCTTTTAATGCAGATCTGGCCCCGAATGATTAGCACCTGTTACTTTGTGCGGGAAATGATTTTGCATGTGAAAAATTCAACTTAAGAGAAGCTTGTAAAAATTGTCCTCAGCAGGAACGAGGCTTTATATTAAGGTGATAAAATAAAATTACCTTCAAAATTGCAAGAAGTTGTCTATCAAAGTGGTGCGATATTTAACCTAGATTGGATTGTTCTGACTATGCTAAATCAAGCCGTTCATGTCACACAAAAATAGTAATTTCAGTTTTGGAAGGATAAAAATGTGAGCCGGGGCTATATCAGGTAAAAACAATAAAAAAAATTAGCTCGTTTATGAGATAGTGCGTTATTGTGATGCAAATTTTATCAGTTTTTTCTCCAATTCTGACTTTTTTCGACGAATTTTAACCCTCAAACGTCGCATAACACT
>JAHXMU010000298.1:143615-166246 GCA_019455685.1 Philornis downsi | reverse complement strand
TTTGAAGTCCCACCGCTCAATTAAGATATGAATTCTAAACAAACAAAATGTGTTCAATCAATCAATTGACTTTCTCTTTATTAACCGCACTAAAACGATGTTAAATATAGTTACAACCATGTGCCTTAGAATATAGATCTCACCAGCCAAGTATGGATATATTTCCAACAAAATCCAGTAGAATGAATATAAGGATGCACTCAACGCAAGGATTGTAACACGTACAGGGTGAACGTCAGAAGAGTATACTACTTTGTGTGATTATAATTTTTGATTAAATGGAAGAGAATGGATCTTACATTGATTAATAGTTTATTTAATATCGGCAATTATGTATGGAATACAATATCAGATAAATGTCCGCCTCTGTTAGCCTCACAAATGCGATCACTTTTGAGCACATTTTTTATTACATTCTCCCACATTTCAACTGGTATTTCATTAATTTCATCACGAATGTTTTGTTTGAGTTGCTCAAGCGTTTCTGGTTTCTTTTTCAGATATCCCCACAAGAAGAAGTCCGGAGCAGTCAAATCAGGTGACCGTGGAGGCCAATCAACATCACCATTTCTTGATATAACTTGTTGTGGAAAGAGGTCTCGCACTAATTCCATTGTAATCCTGGCTGTATGCCATGTGGCACCGTCTTGTTGATACCACATGTTAATCAAGCCCAAAGCATGCAGTTGTGGCGTTAAAAAGTTTTCAATCATACCACGATATCGCTCCCCATTGACAGTTACGCCGTTTTCAGTTTCAAAAAAGTAAGGTCCAATGATTCCTCCTGACCAAATTGCACACCAGACTGTCACTTTCGGATGCAAAGGTGACTGCTGAATAATTTGAGGATTTTCCGTTGCCCAGAACCGATTATTCTGTTTATTCACATATCCATTCAAATGAAAATGTACCTCGTCATTCATTATAATTTTTTCATGAAAATCGGGGTTGTCATGGGCGAGCTTGAACATCCTATTGTCATATGTACGGCGGCATAAATGGTCTTGTGGAAAAAGCTCTTGTGTCAACTGAATCTTAAATTGAAACAAATGCAAATCCTAGTGCAAAGTTGTTCTTTGAAGACCAAGCTCCTGAGCACGGCGTTGAATTGAGATTGATGGATTGTTTTTAACACTTTCTTGAGCAGCAGTACTGTTTTCAGCCGATCTTGCAGTACGTTGTGGTCCATGCTTGGCCCTATTAGCTGCAGACCCTCTTTCTTCGAAATCATTCACTACACCATAAATAGTGCGTCTTGTTAACACGTTGCTCCCAAAAATTTCACGTACTTTCTCATCGTCATTATCGAATAGTTTTTCATAATAAATTTGTCACGTCTCTCTTCACGACTGCCAAATATGAACTGTCAAGACTAATATTTACCAAAATGGCGGCAAAACAAAGTAGTATACCTTCCCGACGGACACCCTGCATTACCGCTGCCATGCAGATAATCATGAATTTAGATGTGGATTTGTAGTGTGTTAGAAACTTAGGCATCTTATTTAGTGGTTTATACCTAGTGACGGCATAGTCCCAATCTGTCTTCAGACAATGATTTTCTATTGCGCCGATCTTTGCACACGCATTAAAGGGATATAAAGTCAAGGAAACTGCAAATGCATTCTATAATTGCCCAAGATTTGACATTAACATTTTCGTAGGACATTTTTAATAAAAAGAGGGAATGTTCTCAGTTCAACAATCTAAAAATTCCGTCAACTTAGCAACATCTACGAAAGGAGGTTCTTATTGGTTTCTTTCAAGTTGGAATCAGATTCACGAGAGACCATATTGTGATCCTGGATTCTAACACAATCTCGAATCACCACTTTTGTAGGTCCGAGATAGAACAGAGCAAAAAATGTGCGTAACCAAGTACAGCGTGGCTCATGAATCGTGCTACTATCAACTGTCTATGGGAGCCGTTATCTAAAGATGTTGAAGGAGTTTTTTTTTACCCAGAACTGCGACGAAGACATATCCGTCTCAACAACATTTAATTTCAGCAAGATGGAGCAACTTCACACATAGCTAGACCGGTTATGGCGCAGCTCTAATAAAAATTCGAAACAAATTAATATCCAGAAACTCCACATTCCGCTGGCCCCCAACGTCACTTGACTTTTGTATGAGGTTATGTCAAGCAAAAGGTGTACGACACGAAAATAAGGAATTTAATTGAATTGAAGCAGTCCATTAAAACAAACATTAAACATCCCGCAATGAATAATTTTCTACCATCTTCAAAACCAATTGGTTATATAAAATAGAATTGTATTTTCTATACAATAAAAATAATAAATATATTGATTTAAAAAAATGTATTTGAGTTTCTGATTGTAGTGCGATTGGTGCGCCACCCTGTACAAATATAGCGTGAAGCGGTAAAGCAGCACATCGCCGGAGTAGATACAACTTATACCTCTCTGAATTACGCTCCTAATTCTGATACTTCTGGCATCAGAGTGTGAAGCCGGTTCGGTTCAGCTAATCGGTGCGCCACTGCTGATTTAAACGGCTTAAATCGGCTTCGATAAGTCGCCGAAGAAGTTAGCTCGAAACTTTTTAAATCTTAAAACATACTGCTGATATACTCAACAGAAATCGATATCCGTTCCAAATGGGCCGTTATAGAGAGTAGACTCCTATAAATAGATTTCGAAACAGGGTTTAGTTATGGGATTTCGGTTTAATCCCTCTTTTTTATGGTCGCAAACAGTTAAAAATAGTAGCAATAATTGAGTCTTCTAAATATGTAACAATCTAAACGAGTAACAATTATTTTTAGAGATTTTATTAAACATACGAGTAAACATATTTATTCTTCTGTTTCCCCCCCAAACTTTATACTATTTATAATTAAACAGTCATTTTATTTTTTACTTCTTCAGGGAATGTCGTCTATTTAAATAAGAATTAACTTTACACAATTTTATTACGAAGAACATAATTTTCCTCATAATTATATATTAAATACATTAACAACATTATTACTTTCCCCGCTTTTTTTTTTTGCAATTTAAAGCTGGTAATCACCTCCAGCTTTCCTGTTCCTCTAATGGAATTACGTTCCTGAAATTTTCAACTGCCGAAAGTTCCGGTAGCACCATAAATATGTGCTCTTCATGGGAAATGAAAAATGCACTTGAATGGAATGAGCAAATAAAATATTTAACATTTTAAATAAGCTCAGTGCTATTTTTAAATAAACTACGAGTATATTTTTGAAAATTGCATAGCGCAAGAATTTTGACATTTGGTGATGGTGGTGGTCAGTCAATGAAAAAAAAGCTACCATCGAAAATTGACAATTTTTTAGTGTGAAACTTTAATACAATCTTTGACAAACTTAATTAAACCTGCCAGCGTTGTCCTATAATGTGTCATCTGCTTCTAATGTGTTCAATATATAAACCTGTATGAGAATATGCATCAAGTACCGCATCTACTTAAAAAATTTCATGAGCCGAAAGAAACAGAGCAGGACATTGACGATATAGAAAGATGTAGGAGGAGATATGAAATCCCAAAATTGAATCCAAAGGTAAAAAGTGAAGGTCATTGAACAGAACTCCCCTCTACTAGAGACACAGATTGTGTTACAATTATGAAGAGAACACTTCTATAAGTTATTACAATTGAAGAAAGCACAGAGCCAAACGAATACAGAAAATCTATATAGCAGATTAAAAGTAAGAAAGCTGCATTTTTGATTACCTGATGATAGATCTACTTAATTCCATTGGCAATGAGCTGATAATGAGTGTGCATCAGATTCTGAAAGCGAATTGACTCAATGAATTCATGCTTCATTATTTGATTTTGAGTTTGTTGTGTACTACATTCAAAAATATGTTCCAAATACATATACTTATAGGATGGTCACCAAAAATTCATTTTTGATTTCTTACTAAGAGGCCACCTTAAGCTGCAACCGGACATAGAATGTGGACTTAGTAAATATTTAGATCATCTCGATAATAATAACTCGTATCACAATGGAGTTTAAATCAAATTTCTATTCGAAATTGTTCGCTCTTCTTCCAATGTTGAATTCGTTAAATTGAAGGTTCGTTAAACCGAGAATCATCTAAATAGAGAAGTCGCAGTTTAAAGTATTACCAATACAAATTTATTTTCTCTTTATTAAAAAACTTCAATACATCGTAAAATATTTCTAATATTTTGAAAAAAATATGCTATCGATCGATGTAGCCACCCTTATCGCAGATAACAGCAGCGAGTTTATCCGGGAAGACTTTACGAAAGTAACCTGATGGCATTTTGTCTCATTATTGGCAAAGATCAATCTTTAAAGCGTTGATCTTATGATCTTATGTTTTTTGCTTGATATTTTGGCCTCCAGAGTGTGCCATGTGGACGAATACAATGGGTTTAGAGCCGCAGAATATGGTGACCATTGTTGTGAAGATATGAAGCTGCAATTTTTCTTGTAAAAACTTAGAAATTCATGGGCTTTTTGAGACATTCCCGAGTTTTGTTCAAATGATTTCTACTGAATTATTTATATGCTCAAGGTAACAAACACTATCATTTAAAATCTTTTCAGGTAGATTTGTTGATTAATTTTTGCACCCTGTTACGCTTGTGGCAGTTACCGCGGCTCAAACCATCACTATTGAATTCCATTGCTCTCACAAAGCAACTCACCATGCGCCATCGTTTTCTATGTTTACATATTGCTGAACAGTAAACATTTTTTCATCAGAAGTGACAAAATTTTCGAGCTCGTCATCAAAGCGCAACTGTTGTAACGCCTTTGGTATTTTCAGTATTTGTTAGGGCTTCAATCGTAGTTCTTATTTTGTATGAGACCCAAGCTGCGAACAGACGCATTAAAATTTTTCGCCAATTTGACTACGCTTTGTCATCAATTGCGCTGAATTATGGCCTTCACCTTTCGAAACGTATCTGACGATGTTACTATTTTTTAATGTTCACTTCCATGGGTTTTTTCATGCTACCAATATTATCATAATGTCTTCTGCTCCGACACACAAACATTTTGTTGTCGTAGCTCACTGACAATGGCTAATTGCGATTTTCCAACTAAATGCAAAGCAATAATATTCCAGTAATTTGTTTTTAACTGCGGCTTAAAATTATATGCTGCCGTACGCTTGAAGATAACGTTAAAATCCGACGTTTATTAAAAAATGAGAGCGCTGTCATTAGCCGCTTAATTGCTACGGAGGGGTCAGATTTTAACACTTCGAGCGCCAAGTTCTGTATTTTGAGTGCCTTTATATCTTTATATACTTTTTAGGATATCTATTATTATATCCGAACTGAAAAATGTCGCCAGTCTAAAAGCTTTAGTAAAAAAGTGAATAAAACCGAAAATCGCTGATAACATTTCCTGCTAAGTAAGATATCAAGCAGGTTTTTGAGATGATGGATTCAGATTTGAAGGGGTTGACATTATCAGGTAGTATTAAAACTTTACCAATAATTTTACCCAGTCTTTTAACACATTTCTCTAGTATCTGGTATAATGGTATCTATCTATGTAGTAGACATACATCCACCACTTATAAGGTTTCGTCGTATGTTGAATGTGCAAAATTAAGGCGTGTTCTACCTGATATGTTTAGAGCTTGATAGTGCTGCTCTACGTTTGATCTACATCTGATCTAGTACTCCCACTATGGAAATTTTAGGAAAAGACCCGAAGAAAACACCCATAGACACATACCACATTTTTATGCTTATATGAATCTAAGGCCGAGTTTGATATTCTTGCGAAGCTTATACGTCTTTCTAGGATGACACAGGCTGACGCAAAGTGTTCTATAAAGATAGGCTAAGGAACCAAAGCTTAATAAATGTAAAAATGTGAATACAGATTTTGCTTCATGTATCAGTTTTCTGGAAAACACATGTATTTGAACTCTCTGCGCCTACCTAATATTCCACTCCGGGACGCGCCTTTATCCCAACGTATAACTGGAATCTAAAATACCATTAAACTGTAATCGCATTATCGTTTGGCGTTAGCAAAACTTTACCATATTAGCATAAAGTGAGAAGCTCTTTTCTTTTCCTTATCCCCGGGATGCAGATGTTAATTGTTTTTCCTATACTCTACCATAATGTATTAACAATGATTTAAATTAATCATTTCCTTCACATTTTTGCTTATTTTGCATTTTGAGTTCTTATCATCAAATGACATTATATTTCTTAATATTTCTTTCATTACGCCAATGATTGGATATTTATTTATTAATGTCACATTTTACGATTATGCAAATGATAATTTCTATATATGCAAATCACATGTGACATCCTAAAAGCTAAGGAATATAATCTCAATATTCATTTGGCGATAAAAATTTATTATTAAATCAAAATGATAAACTGATGATGATGATGACAATGATTTAAATATAAACTGCATGTGAAGATGGGCGTAAACTTTAAGCGATGAAATTTGTTATCAATGATCTGTGTAGCGAATACAAACAAGTGCGAGCGTATGCGTGTGGATGTATGTGTGCATATCCTGGCATGTATCCAATGCTAGGATTTACATACATTGATTCATATCATACGAGACATGTACACATGCCTCGGTTAATGTCAGCAAGGACTATGGCGTCATCTGTAACAGTTGGGGAAAAATTGTTTCTTTACACACAACAACTGTGGCAAACGACGACGACCGCCAGTCAGTCAGTGTTAGTAACGGCATTAGTACGAGTTGTATCGACCGGAAGTGGCATATCAAATATTCCAAAAGTTTGAGTGTGTGCGTGTACTTCTGTAGATGTGTTTTCATGTATTGCACATTATGGCACAAAAATGTTAAAGGCAATCCCGGAGAAAAATGTTCCCATTGACAGCATTTGCTAAAAATTGCTGACACGCAGAAAAAAAAATTATTGACAATTTGTTTGATCCATTTCACCCGACTGTCAATTTGTCATTTGCGTAGCAGGGAGATCCTTGGAGCGCCAATAGGATCTGCGGCTAAGAAATTTGTATCGTTGTATACTTATGGAATACAAAGTGAAGGAGAATCATTGCGTCGAGGAGATAGGAAGAAATATTTCGTCGCATTTGCTACTGTTGCTGATGATGATATTGATTCGATTTGTAATACATGCATGCATTTAAAACGCACTGGTAAATCAAACGCCAGCACAGTATTCGGGAAAGGAAAGGATTCATAATAACCATTTATTGTGTAGCACAAGCAAATATTCCAAGCGCTAAAGTCATATGTTCGGCGTCTACAATTAGTTGCAGCATTATTTTGTAGGAATTCCATAATTGAGTCCTTTCAACGATGGAGATGAAGACTCCGTTCAGCGTCCTTTATTGTTAACAACTTTTCAGTATCATATGTTTGATATTTGTGATGGTGATATTTCTGTGATAGTGATAGTATATCAAAGCTTATTCATCATATCAAATGTAAGACTAAGGTACATTTTCAAAATGAAATTATATTTAAGAGTTTAGGAATAATGATAGTAGACGATTTTTTTGTGAAAAACCAAAAACTCACACAGTATAATAGTGTAAAGACCAATATTTATCTGCCCGTGAATGCGGCCTCTTTTTGTGGTTAGTTTCTCGCTAAAGAATCATAACTCTCAAATAATATTCTATTTTGATAGTTTGGACCGGTGGAAGAAACTCATAATGCACCATACCACGATAATCCAAGAAAACTGTCAGAATAACATTGATTTTTGAGCAATTTTCGTCGATTTTTGGCAAGGTATTCTCTCGATTGCTTGTTTCCTGATCACAAATATAAATACAAGTCTTATCTTCCGTAATAATGCTTTTCATAACGTAGCCAGAAATCATCTTCCCAAATATTTTAACCTGACGGTCTTAAGAAAAAATTAATACTATTGATAACAACCGGGATTTGAATTGTCCCAGGCCCAAAATTTAAAAAAAAAAGATAATTAATCTCTTTTTAGTACTAGCATCATCATTATCATTTCATAGTTCTAGGATAACAAAATTCTGATTCTTGGTAGAGGCCGTTTGTTATTCGGGTCGTTCTTCGCCTTCGACTCGTCCTTAGGCTTCTTTGAACTGATTATACCACTTGTAAACATTTGTTTCCGACAAAGTCTATTCACTGAAGACTTTCTGCAACATTCTAAATATGTTTGCATCAGAAATTCCATATTGTAAACAACATTTAATGCAACTTTTGCTCAACCAATTACATACTCGTATTGAAAAGTAAAGATCACCAAAAATCACCATTTGAGTTATACAAAATTAAGCGTAACCTAAGCACTACTAATATTTATCATATGAAATTTGTCGCAGATGTATGTCACGGTCATCCTCAGATTCTATGTCCTCGTTAATTCAGATTTTAATTTTGATTTTTTTTTCATATCTAAACGGATCTTTTTTTTTCTGAAAGCCTTTCTGTCATTTTTTCTGCGATAATCGACAAATAAAGATTCATAAATCAGCTTCACATACTATAAAATTTCTGTATACATATTGTCGTACTGTTAAATTTTTCAGTTTCCAAATACTGTATCACTTAAATCGTCAATACGCTTAAACATAATGCAGAACAGAAGCGAAACGAATGTTAACGCATTCGATGGATGACAGAAACCAAAAACGAAACAGATAACCAACCATGTACGTTGCTGAATCTATCAATTGTGGTGGTTGTGAAATTGTCATGGTTTCCATGTACCCACTGGATTGGCACAATTCTTGTGCGATTTTATTTCGGTTTAATGTCATCTTATCCGATGAGAAACGGAAAGGAGAACAGGCGATTAAATGAAGCAAAGCTGGAAGAGCAAATGTGGCTGGATGAAGTAATGCTATCATTGTCCTCATCATTGTACTTGATTCGATTTCCGAACAAAAATTATTTTTGTAGTTTTTCCCATTTCTTTTAAATGTTTGTGTGTGTGTGTGTGTGTGTGTGTGTGTGTTGTTGTTGTTGTTGCATGCATCCTCTGAGCTGTGCATTGGGGCTCATACTAATGTTGATGTGCATTAAGGAGAGTCACGAAAATATATTCCCCTTGCCAAGCCTTAAAAAATAAAATTTGGATAATTTAGTCGTTATTTACGTATTTCGTACCCGATTTAAGCCATTCGTAAGGTAAATGATTTCAATAAACAGGTTTTCAGAGTTTGTGTTATTCGCTACAGCATTTCTCTCCAATTGTTCTTCATTAGCGAACGCTCTTAATTAATAACCGAACATTACACAACTTCTAAAACAATTCAAAAAATGCGGTCTTCGAGAATATACGTTTTTTGATCCCCAATTAGTTTTCTTTTTTATGTTGTAATTCCACTATTAATGTTCTTTTTATACAGGGTCTCCGTCGGGAAAGTATACTACTTTGTTTGTTTATAATGTTCGATTAAATGAAAGAGAATGGATCTTATATTGATAAATGTTTTATTCAATGTCGGCAATTATGTATGGAGTACAATATCAGACAAATCTCCGAATCTGTTAGGCTCACAAATGCGAGCCCTTTTGAGCACATTTTTCATTACATTCTCACACATTTCACGCGGTATTTTATTCATTTCATCACGAATATTTTGTTTGAGTTGCTCAAGCGTTTCTGGTTTGTTTGTATAAACTTTGCTTATCAGATATCCCCACAAAAAGAAGTGCGAAGCAGTCAATTCAGGTGACCATGGAGGCCAATCAACTTCACCATTTCTTGAAATAACTTGTTGTGGAAAGAGGTCTCGCAGTAATTCCATTGTAATCCTGGCTGTATGCGATGTAGTAACGTCTTGCTGATACCACATGTTAACCAAGCCCAAAACATGCAGTTGTGGCGTAAAACGTTTTCTATCATATCACGATATCGGTCCCTCTTGACAGTTACCGTTACGCCATTTTCAGTTATAATAATTCCTCCTGACCAAATTGCACACCAGAATGTCACTTTTAATGGATGCAAAGGTGACTAATGAATAATTTGTGGGTTTTACATTGCCCATAACCGACTATTCTGTTTATTCACATATCTATTAAAATGAAAATATGCCTCGTCACTCATTATGTTTGTTTTATGAAAATCGGGGTTGTCATGGGCGAGCTGTAACATCCTATTGGCAAATATACGGCGGCATAAATGGTCTTGTTGAAGAAGCTCTTGTGTCAACTGAATCTTAAATGGAAATAAATTCAAATCCTTGTGAAAAATTGTAGCCAAAGTTGTTCTTTAAAAATCAAGCTCCTGAGCACGGCGTTGAATTTAGTTTGATGGATTGTTTTGAACACTTTCTTGAGCAGCAGTAATGTTTTCAGCCGATCTCGTAGTACGTTGTGGTCCATGCTTGGCCCTATCAGCTACAGACCCTCTTTCTTCGAAATAATTCACTACACGATAAATAGTACGTTTGGTACGTTGTTTCTCCCAAAAATTTCAGTAATCGATGATTGATTTTGATAAAATGTTTTAACGATTAAAACACGTTGGTTTATCGAATATTTTTCCATAACAAATTGGCCACGTCTCTACTTCACGACTGCAAAATATGAACCGTCAAGAGTAATGTTTACCAAAATGGCGGAAAAACAACAAATACCTTCCCGACAGACACCCTGTGTCTTCACCCGAAGAAATGAAAGTGAACATCAGTTGACGCGGCAAAAATATGACACCCAAAAGAAAACATTTAAGGTAACATCTCTTTTGACAAAATGTGTTCCATATCTTTTTAAGTCAATTGAGCGATGTCCAATTATCTGGCTAGGTAGTTTTCTTAAAACTGATCAATGTCTAAAATTTTGCCATATCGTAGTCGAGGATTACAAATGCGCCATATCGGTCCACCCCTTCTGATATCTCCAATAACAAATGAATATTTTTCGGAAATAAGTTTTTTGGCTATAACGCATGACTCGTTAACTACAACCACGTTAATTTTTGTCCACTGTTTTGATTTATAATCCTCAATAAAATCTGAAAAAATGGTTATAAACTTTAAGGCAGTTTCTAAATATGAGAATGGACTGGCCTGTGACGCAGCTTGTGTACGTTTCGTACAAATTGATTTGTTCGAAATTCAATTTTCTATCCTGTAACATCTATCTAAACAACAGCAATCTAAATGTGTGTTTATTGTATTGTCTTATAGTGCCTGGCAAATATTTTGAAAAATCGATGAAATAAACAAGCCCTTTATGGTACCTCCTATACTAATAACCGATTTAACTCATATGTTGTTAGCTTTATGTTTTTCAAACAGTTGTGTTGAACTCAGCCAAATCTGGCGCATAATAAACATTTAACGAAATTAGTTATGAAAATAAAAATAGACTGAATAGACATAATGGCCGGTTTAGCGAAATTGATTTTTTTCCAGTTAAAATTGGGTAGACTTAATTTTTTCCAACGACATTTTATTGTAAGTCTTTTTATAATGGGGAAAAAGCGACCAAAAAACCCATCATTTCCGCTGTCTTCTGCCTCTTACATACTGCCGAATTCATATCTTCCATTCTACTGTAATAAATTCAAAACAGTTGTTGAAAATAGCATGACATTTCGACACGCCCCTTCTGGCAGTCCGCACACTTTTGCATCAATGTTAGAAGATGTTGATCGAAAGTGACTAATTGACCAACTGACCGAAATTTTTTTCTAAGAATGCAATATTGGTAGATTGACACAAGTTCGGCCGGGCCGAACCGTATGTACACGCGAACCGGGATTCTGATCCATTATTTTATCATGGATGTCGTGCTGCCTCATCGTGAGATAAGCAACTTCTCCCAGTAAACCGGGTTATCTATTTTTCTGTTTCAAAAGTAAAGCTAAATAAAACAATCATAAAGCAATGATTTCGATAAAACTTCTATTTCATTATCATTATGTACGAAATACAGTCATTTAAATAATCCCCTCTGGATTGGTTGCAGCAGTGGATCTCTTTGAGATATTTTTTAGCCATTTTTTCGTACATTTCGGGCGGAAACTCGGCCTTTGGTGTAGGTTCGGGCGGAAACTCGGCCTTTGGTGTAGGTTTTTGAAATTACGCTTTTTGGAAACCTGTCATGAAATAAAGCCAAAGTCAGTCGTGCTGCGTGGCTCGTGGCACCGTCTTATTGAAACCACATATCGTCTAGTTCATCATCTCCAATTGAAGGCCAAGAAAGTCGGTTATCATACGGCCACAGAGCTCTGAATTGAAATTCGGATTATGAGTCATCCTTTCATTAATAGAAGCGATATTTTCGACAGTGACCTCTTTGCGATGATGTACAGGCCTGACAACATCTGTAACGCTTCCAGCATCTTAAAATTTCTTTATAATTTTGCCAATTCCTTGCACAATAAGTCGATTATGACGACCATAATCACCCCGCAATACACGAAAAGTGAACACGTTTGAATCACCACTTTTGTAGTTTTAACTATTTTTACGTGTTCTTCGATTGTTAAACGATCCGTATTCGTAAATGGCAAACCTTTCTCTAAATAAAATACCACTTTAGATAATAGGTATTTAATAGCTGAAAGCCGCCAGAGCGGCGGTTTTGAAACCACTAAGTGAATAACCCTTTATGTACACAGTTATTTACTTCTATCAAAAAAAATTATAGGAATTCTTAATCTAAAAACGAATATTGATACTGAAATTGGTATTAACAGAAATTTTTCGGTAGGATCACTTATCTGTCGTTGAGTTTGTATGTCGCCCACACGCTGTCACTATTGTGAACAATTCGTCTAATATTCAAATTCAAACGTAGGGTTTCAATCAAGCAAAATTTTCTTCAGCGATAAAGCTCATTGAAGAATTGTTATGTATGGGTCTCGGCCATAGCATCCGGAATAGGTGACTGTTTAGCGCTCTACTCGTATATGGTCTGGAGATCTCATTGGTTCGTATTTTTTCGAAAACTACCTGAAAAAGATCCACTGCCTCAAACAATCCAGAAACGGTCGTTTAAATAGCATTATAATGAAATAAAAGTTTCATCGAAATAATAGCTGTATGTGTATTTTATTTAACTTTACTTTTGAAACCGAAAAATGGATAGCCCGTTACATTGCCGGACGATTGGTTTAGAAACGTCCTTTTTTCTCATATTATACATTGAATTGACCGGTTTATCAAGCGAAAATAGGATTTTTTTTGTTTTTTGCACAATAACCAAGCCCACTAATAGCTCTGTCTCTTAAAAAGTTGTTCAAATTGAAATAGTTATTTTCAGCTTATTTACAATTACACCGTATATTGCTTTTAATTGACAAATAAATGGTAAAAATTTTGACAAACTTCTGGAAATTTTAAATTTTTCTATGGATTATATTAGTTCTCTTGTAGGTAACGTTTTTCTTATTGAGTCGATTTTGACCAATTACAATACTAAAGTGGCTATGAATATGAATTAATATTTGACATCCATCTACAAAATGTCAGCTTCCTAACTCGATCGGTGCGACCTCTATCGTGCTTTAAACAGACATGCGATTCGAGGGATGGACGTATATGGTTAGATTGACTTAATTAGGTTTTTCTGAGGATCAGGAATATTAATATATTTTATATGGAGTATAAGATGCATATTTCTACATGTTACAAACGGAATGACCAACTGCAATCTATGGTGGTGCGTAGAAACATATATATATATGTAGAATTTAAGCGCTCTGGAAAAGCCATGTTGAGTTTTTGAAATTCAATCTTATTGTTGGCCAAAGTGACGCATCAACGCAAGGAAATATTCTGCTCAGTCTTTATTCGAAAAATTTGGCAGTTAAAATCCACTACAAATTTATCCGAATTTCCAACAATAAAAAGTTACATTAAAAAAACTTCTGGAAAATCTGTAACTATCAAACGATTTAGCTCATATACGAAATGCTTGGTAAATCGTCGTTAAATTAATATACTTTTTGCATTAACTTTGACCCACCTTAATGTGCACCAGTACCACTGCGTGTGTGTGTGGGAATAAATGCATGCAAGAGCACAAATCGCTTTCATACATTTGATGGTTATTGTTATGTTGCAATATTTAATGTTTCCGCTTCCGTTAATTTTGCTTCAGAATTCAAATTCGCCAGCGCATTCACTTTGGCTTTCGCACATTGTGCGAGTCTCTAGCGATCTTTTTGGAAAATATTCGATGAAATCAGATTTTGTGGATATTTGCTTTTTCCTTTGCCATTTACGGCATAATATGTGATAATATGCTGATCCATAATGCGGCATCTCCCCATTGCATTTAGAGGAAAATCATTTGAAGTAGCAAAATATGCGTTTTACGATTAATGTACATTAGTTTTTATATCCTCCGCGATTTGAAAATGTTCAATTACAGAAATCTATTAGAAATATATAATTTTGTGTTACTGCAATTTGGTTTAATTTTACATTAATATGAGCGGAAGCGTAACATGTTTTTATTCGCAAATAGAAGGCAAATATTGAGGCGTATTAAATGAAATTTGTAACCATTTGTAGTCGCGATGGGGATGCCACTTGGAAATTGTGTTCAACCACTGGTCTTACATAGTAAAAAGAAATCCAATACTTTTCCAATAGATGGCTTTAGTATTCTGCATCTAGCGCTGTCAAAGTGCAACCGAGTTATGCCAGATGGCATTAGAAAATAAGATTTTATGTTCTTAGATAGTAAAAAAAATTCAATATTTCTCCAATAGATGGCTTTAGTAACCTGTATCTAGCACTGTCAAAGTGCGAGTTATGCCAGATGGCGTTAGAAAGATAAGGTTTTTTGTTCAGAAAACTCATACAATTTTGTGATTGCCTGACTCAAAATTAATATGCGCATCAAAACAAAGAAAATAAAAGCCATTTTTTACAATTTTGCGCCAATGAAAGCATAACGCATGTCAGGTGGCTGAAAATATGAACAATTATGCGGAATTTGGGTTGGTCGAACAACCTTTCTGTAAAATAACTCAGTTTGAGGACATGTACAAATCAGTTTACCCAAATGATTGCTGAGTCCAATATACAGGGTTATCCATTTCGAAAGTAAAGTTAAAGAAAAGGCACATAAAACTAAAATTTCGATGAAATTTTTATTTCATTATAATGCTTGGGCCTTGCCATTATGTACGAAATACAACGTCATTTAAATGACCGCCTCTGGATTGGTTAAAGCATTGCATCCTTTTGGGGTAGCGGTATCTCGGCGATAACTTTACGAATGTTAGTTTTAAAATGCTCCAGCGCTTGAAGATTATACGCGTAAACACGGTCTTTAACGGAGCCTCAAATAAAAAGCCTAACAGCACCAAATTTCATGATTTTGGTAGACAATTGATGCCGCCAAAACGTCAAATTACGCTTTCTGGAAACTTCTCATGCAATAAAGCTAAAATCGGTCATGTTGTTGTGTGGCTCGTGGCACCGTGTTATTACAACCCTATATCTTACCATACGGCCATAGCGCTCTGAATTGAAATTCGAAATATCCGCAACACTCTCGCTAACAGAAGCGATATTTTCTGCGGTGGGTACATTGCCATGATGCACAGGCTTGATCACATATGTAACGCTTCCAGTCTCTTCAAATTTCTTTATAATCTTGCCAATTCCTTGCACAGTAGGCCGATTATGACGACTGTAATCACCCCGTAATGCACGAAAACTGAACACGTTTGAATCACCACTTTTATAGTAAGTTTTAACTGCTTGTACGCGTTCTTCGGTTATTACAGGATCCATATTCGAAAATGGTAAACCTTTCACTAAATAAATAATACTTCCGATGACAGGTATTTAACAGATGACAGCCTTGCCAGAACGGCGGTTTTGTAATCACCATAGACAAGCCGTTACTATTCCTCGCGCAAATATCACTTTTAAACGCCTACTAATTATAATAAACAATTTAACTACGATAAACAATACATTAAACAATTGGCATTAGCTTTGAATAGTGACAGTAAAACATCGTCCGCGCCCCTCGTAGTACTAGTTATAATCACATCACATGGCCAAAGAGATCAGAGCAAATTTAAATATGACAACACTTAAAATAAACGCAAATCGAACGAAGTGAGCATAATAAATATAATAAAGGAACAAAGTTATTAAAATAAATGCAACTAATTGAATGCATTTATGTACGCAATCACTATATGCGCACACGTGCTGCAAATACATTAATACATACGCAATTGTAGCGTAGGGATGGTGTACTCGTATATGTATGTAATTACTTTGTGGGTGTGTGCAATTATGTGGCGATTTATATTCGTAGTGGAGTTTATGTTGATTTTAAATTTTAATTTTAATCTCTGAATTGTCATTTATTTCCATTTTGTTTTATGCTGCCACACTTTAATGATACAATAGCCATTTATTTATTTATTTACTGTTGTTGTTGTTGTTACTGACCATGGTCATGATAATTTTCTTGTTGTTATTGCTACTCTGAGGGTTTTGCTCCCATTTTAAATTGTACCTTAAAGGCAGCGCTAATTCTGCCCGAGTACTATACAGAACTATCAGCTGCAATCTGCGTGTGCATGTAAAAAATTATTTACTGTACGCCAATTGAGTGACAGCAAAAAAAAAACCAATGAAATATTGAAAATACTCATTTCATGATGAAAAAGGATAATTGAAATTGCAAAAATTTCAGTTGAGTTCAATATATTCCAATCGAATTTGATAAAATTGTATCAGAAATTCAAACAAGAACGATATATGGAGGATTTATATTCAAAAAGCTCTACCAAAAAAAGAATAATAATTATCATTCAAAAGAGTAAAAAACCAATTTATTCATTTAGTATAAAAACTTTTTTCAGTCAATCTACTGTGTCCTGCTCTCCATATATAACAAAACAATAATATTGCACTGGTGAAATATGTGAGATAACCTCTGTTAACTTTAAATTTCCTATTTTGTATTCTAAGAAATTTTTGACGGCCCCATAGTCACCTGATCTTACTGCATCAGTTTTTTTTCTGTAAGGTTATTGCAAACAGGAAGCTAACAAAACAAAACCAACACAACACGAATGCATATTTAAAACAAATGCATTCGAACGATAATTGAGAAAACTCCCGCTGCAACCCTTTCACCAAAAATTGTTAATGATGCCGCGCACTCGTCTTCCGAGCCAAGAGGCCATTTAAATGCAATTTTTTTAGAAGCCTTTAACAAAACTTCATAAAAATTTATTATTTTTCAATTTAATAAAAAAAATATAATTTATATGCGTTATAAAATGAAATTATTTGTGTTTCTTAATGTAACAATGTCGTTCAGCCACCCTGTGTTACAGACATACTTATTCCTTCAAAGCCTTAACGTTTAGTAATAAATATGTGGTCAACGTAGGATGTACGAGTAAAACACATCTGCACACAACATCCTTATGAGTTGGTGCAAAGGAATCTGTGGGTTAAATTGACAATTTATATAAAAGGTTCCAGAATGGGTATGGCTAATTATTCGATATTTTCAAACTTTACATAGCAATAAAATTGACAAAAATAGAATTTACTGCAGCTTACGAATTAAGAGTTACATTTACAATCCATGGCGGCGATTTGGTAAAATATTATGCTATGCTCAGTTTTAAGAAATTTTACATAGTTTTGAGGTAGTTATTGTGTCTACCAGTCAGTCAAATTGGCAAACGGATGTTGCACAATCGACTAAAAAAGTCATGAATTGTGTTCGGTGAAAACGTACTAATATTAATAGTATACTAAACGCTTTTTTCTGGATGTTAGATGTTTGTCATATCAATATCAAATTTCTAATGCATTCATTGTTGCGGGTGAAAGTATAGTTTCCAATTTTAGAGGACTGTTCAGTCCTTTTGAGCAAGATTTTTACTATCAAACCGATTTCGGCTTCCTGCAACATTAAAAAATCGCAGTATCAGGGATAATACACCGACTCTTCCTCCAATTTGTGGGAGTATTTGAAACGACCTCTTTTCTATGTAATCTTTTTGTAGTATTTTTGTATATTACTTTTCAATACCAATTTTAATTGATAAAAAATGGAATAAAACAATCTGTATATTCTTGGGCATATGAGCAGTATACCAAGATTAACATTTCGTTCGTAATAATTAAAACTTCTCATCTTAGACCCTCTGAAGCATAAAGTTATCCATTGACTAGTTTCAAAACCACCAGTCTAGCAAGGCTATCAGCTGTTAAATACCTGTCATCTAAAGTGACAGGTGAAAGGTTTATCATTTACGAATATTTAAAACTTACTACAAAAGTGGCAATTCAAATAGCTGCTATTAATGAGCTACGACACTTATGTGTGAACAAAATATTTGTATATCGGGACATTACACATAACAATGATGCTTGAAAGTGGATATTCAAAAACAGCAAAACTGCCAGAAATGGTTTGAAAAGTGAAGGCCAGAATTCAATGTAAACCACAACAAAGCGCATTTCAGTTAGTGAAAATTTGAAATGTGTCTGCTCATAGCATGGGACGGATAGTAAAAAAAGAACTATGTACATTTGAAGTTCTAGAAAATGCAAAAAGTGCAAAATTTAACATCTGCACGAATGGCAGTTCACCGACCGCACTTGAAAATTTGGAATTTTCTAATGAAAACATTTTTACGGTTCAGTAACATATAAGCAAACGAAGCTATCGTGTGAATTTAGGGTACAAATCAAAAGACGATTTGGGCCAGCACCTGCGTCAGCGATAGTTTTGGCTCAAGTAAATATCACAGGACCCTCAACAATTCGATAAAAATTATTGGACGTTTCAATAAGACTCAGCAACGTTTTTTACAAGAAAAAGTTCCCGTGTTCATGACCACTACGTTTCCTGAACTTAAACCTAATGGATTTTTCACATGGTCCATTCTAGAGACCAAAGTATTAAATAAAAATATGAATAGATCAATGCCTCAAAAATGGTTTTTTGTTGAGAATAAGACAAAATACCATCAAGTTGCATTCATGCAGCTTGTGGAGTCTTCTCGGATAACTTTCATGCTATCATCCGTTCTAAAGGTGGCTATATGGAGTAATAACATATTTTTCTTAAAATTTGAAATGTTTTTAGAATACGCTGAAGATTTTAAGTAAAAAAAGCTAAATTGACAAAAAATCAAATGTTCTTGATTGTATCAAAGATTTATGCAGATTTCAACCTACCAGTGTGACCATTTCGGTGTCTGTTGATAGTAAAACAAAGGTCGAACTGCTTTGGGTAGCTGTCCGAAATTTTGTAGAAAAACATTTTTTTACATAGCATTTTTTAAGGATTTTCTCAACAATTTCACCATCTTCTCGTTATCTAAGTAATGTGAATAATGGTGAAAATGGGTATTGAAAAGTAATCTGCAAAAATTTTACATGCTATGGCTAAATCCAAATTTGGAAAGTAATCCTTTTCCTGAATTTTTCTTATATGTTTTCCATTTCTTCATTAAGGAAATGCTATGTACAGCACTAAATAATAGATGAGTTAAGAAATCATTCCAATTTATATATATATTTACGAAGGCTCATTCAAGATTTGCGCTTTTCAAATCAAAACACTCGATTTTCCGCAGATATCGAAACCACACATTTTGTCACTGAAACATTTTGTATGTAACTCTTAAACTTACGAAAGAGTATTATTATGGTGGCATAATCGACAAGTATGATAAAACACTTCTCAAGCTGTAGGTCCCATTGAGTGAGACTAAAGGTAGAATGCATCGAATGCATCTAAACTCACTGAATGTCAGAAGCTCACCCATATCTCATTCAAGGTATACAAATGAATTTGTTTTGCTTGTTTCTAATTTCGACTCGCGTCCTGCCAACGGCATCGATCGAAATATACAGTTTTTTATTATAATGTTATAGTTTGTTGTAATGTACAAATGTAATATGTAGAAGAAATTCTTTTAATAGCAGAAGAATTAACGATTGATTGATTGATAGTCTAACCCAAACATCAAGTTGTTTTACGAAGCCTAACATTCAGGATCCAAATATCATACCTCGGTCGTAAAGTGTAAGGTTACAATGATATGCCGCCATGTATAGTTATATTACCTCTGTATGTGGTAGCAAACATTTACTACAAAATAACCTATCATTCAATACGAGTTTTCTTTGAGAAAATTTGAATGCCGTTCAATTTCGGATAAGATATACATCTGTATGTCATTTTTCAGAAAGTCACACCAAAAAATAAAAAGAAATGAACGCACTTTGAAAAAATTGATTGATTGGAAAAGTAATCAATTTTCAAAATTATTTCTTACTGAACAGTTAGTTATTCCATCAACACACCATTAACGATGCTTTACCTGTCTTACGTGACAAGAAAACATTAAACGACTAATAGCAATTAAAGTTGGAGGCTATAAAAAGATTTTAACAGCCAACATATTCTAAAAGCTTGAATCGTCTTTAAAAAATAGTTTAGAATTTCGATATTTGCTATGGTACAGGGTGGCGCAATAGAACGTGCATATTGCATCATCTTTTTTGCGGGGTAGAAAAGGCGCGGGCGGGGGGCGCCTACATCGCTGGGTTGACGGGCTCATGGAGTTTTAGTCGATATGAATCATTTCGATGGGAAGCGTCGCGCATTTTGCGTGCGCACATTTTACGAGAACTCTCGTTCATATACTGCTACTAGGCGACTATATTGTGCTGAATATGGACTACGGCGAATTAGTGAAGCTCCGAGTGATAATTTAATTAAAATATGGGTAAAGCGTTTTGGAGAGACCGGTTCAACATTTAAACCACAAGCAAATGGTCGCCCAAGAACATCTAGGACCGAAGACAATGTTGAGAGAGTTATGGAGTCAGTACGAGGAAATCCACAAATGTCGACTCGCAAGAGATCGTCTATCTTACAATTATCGCGACGAAGTTTGCAACGAATTTTAACATTGGATCTTAAACTGCATCCATATAAGCTGCAATTAACACAAGTATTGAAAGAGTCTGACTTCATAGCAAGGCTCGCATTTGCTAATGAAATGCAATCGATTTTCCAATTTTGACAATATCCTTTTCTCTGACGAGGGTCATTTCCTTATGAATGGGTTCGTGAACCGTCAAAATTGTCGTTACTGGAACAGTGAAAATCCCAAAATTAAACACCAGAAACCATTGCATAGTGACAATATGGACAGCAATCTCTGGCAGAGGAATAATTGGTCTTTTTTTCTTCGAAAATGCGCGGGGCCAAAACGTCACGGTTAATACGGAACGCTATGTTGAGATGTTGGACGGATTTTTGGCTCCAGAAATTGAAAGTTCAAGAATAGTGAATTCCAGAACTTGGTTCCAACAAGATGGAGCTACCTGTCACACATCAAATGACTGAATAGCGGTGGTGAAGCAGATGTTCTCTGGTTTCGAAAAGAGGTGATATCCCATGGCCCCCACGTAGTCCAGACTTGACGCCTCTTGACTTTTTTTTTTGTGGGGATACCTCAAACACAAAGTCTACAGTAATAATCCAAGAAACATCGTTCAGCTCAAGGAGAATATCCGTGGTGAAATGGCAGCCATTACACCAGTACTACTGAAGAAAGTTTTCAATAATTTTCGTTTGCGGGTAGGGGAGTGTCGTCGTAGAGACCGTCACCATTTAGATGATCTTATTTTTAAAAAATAAACTCCATTTGTTACTCTACAATGCCTTAGATTTATTTTAACCATACCTTTTGTTTTTTAAATCTATTTTTTAAATATGCACGTTCTATTGCGCCACCCTGTATTTTCTTCAAATGGTGGTTAGCAGTTGCCATCATACAATTTTTGATGACCATCTGCCAGTCTTTGTCGCGCTTAAGGAATGTGTGCCGTTGGCACAATTAAGATCTGGATAAACAGGTCTAACCTCTTACTCTCGTATTTCCATGGACATTTTCCAAATCTAAGGCAGGGACAGAAGACGAACCATTGAAACTGTAAAATATAGCTGTTACTTAACAAAAACCAAATCTAAAGATTGATTATTACCATTATAGCCATTGATAGAGCCCATTAACGCAAAACACGGTTTTTGTATGTTTCTCATTGTGTATGAGCGTTTTCTCCCACTTTCGTATACTGTTTGTAATCGTATGCCATTGTTTGCACACATCCGGTTAATGTACATCCAATACATTTCTATAAACAAGGCGTGTCGCTTTACAATTGCAGCACACAGCCGCCATATGTAAGCACGTACAGGAACACGCACTTACACTGGTAAACAAATACATATTATTCACAATGCGAATGAATATTTACATTACATTCATGCGCGAACGTTTGTCTTTGTGGCAGATGGACTCGTATTTTTTAACAAATATATACAGCCCTTGTATATGTACATAACTGCATAATAGGTTGTCCCGAAAAACAGAAAACAGTGGATGCCATGCTGTGGTAGCAAAAAATTTTTTTTTATTGACAAAATTACTCATAGTGAACCAAATGTAGAAGGAATAGCACCCTAGAAGTAAAATAGAAATAAATAGAAATTCCTTGATTTTTTTATTAGAAAAAAAAAATGATTTTTCGAAATTAAATTTGTACCCAAACCCTGTGTTTACGCCCGAATTAAAAAAGTCAGATTTCTAAATCTTTATTCCACACCCGTCGACTTGTAATATAATATCTCTTGTCACTCT
>JAHXMU010000298.1:95714-143605 GCA_019455685.1 Philornis downsi | reverse complement strand
CTAATATTGATTCGGATCACCAACTGGTTGCAGCTACGGTACGCACGAGACTGAGCAGAACGAAAAATGTTCGTAACCAGGTACAAAGCAAGCTCGACGTCGCTAGGCTGCATACGCCTTAGATGGCCACAGCCTGCTCCACCAAACTCTCACAACTACTACAACCAAACGCCCCTGATCCTGATGTTCCATTCTATGACAACCGCTGCAAAAACCATACTTTGGTACGTGAAACCATGCTCAAGGCCTGTCGAGTACAACGAAGAATGAGAAAATCACCCCAATTATCAACGTTGGCATAAATTGCGCAGCTCCGAGCCAAACAGAGATCAGAGCAGCAGTATAGCGGTTTAAGAACAACAAAGCTGCGGGTGCTGATGGCCTGCCAGCAGAGCAGTTTAAAACTGGTGGCGATGAGTTGATAAACAGCCTGCATCAGCTCCTAAATACGATTTGGCTCGACGAAAGTGAGTGTATTGTTGTTGAGTGTATTGTGCCCTGTGTTTTAAAAAGGCCATCCAAGTGTTTGTAAAAACTATTGCGGTATCAGTCTTTTGCCCATTGCCTATAAGGTGCTGTCGAGTATGATATGTGAAAGACTAAAGCAGTTTCTAACTGACCTGATTGGACGTTATCAATGTGACTTTATACCTGATAAATCAACAACTGACCAGATATTCACACCACGGCAAATTCTGGAGAAGACCCAAGAAAAGCAGATCGTCACGTACCATCGTCGATTATAAAGCTGCCTTCGATAGCCCGATACGGCAAAAACTGTATGAGACCGTGTCCGAGTTTGGAATTCCCACGAAGCTCATACGTCTTTGTAGGATAACATTGACTGGCACGAAATCTTCAGTAGAGATAGGCAAAGATCTAGACGAGCCTTTTTACACCAAACTAGGATTTAGGCAGCGCGACAGTCTATCGCGCGACTGGAGAAAAATAGGAGAGTATTGCTTACTAACAGATGGTATTGTGAACTCAGCAAGCGATTCAATGAAAAAGCCCACTCTCGACAAACAAAACTCCGACTGTACCAAACGTTGGTCCTACCTTTCTTGTTATATGTTATATAACCCAGGATGGGTTATGACGAAAACGGATAAGTCAGTGCTGGCAGTTTTCGAGAAGAAAGTACTCCGGAAAATATATCGTTAACGTTAAGTATCCGCGTCGCATGAATAGTGAGCTGTATTAATACACAGCGAATGCATTGGATGGGTCATGTGCGGATGGACCCAAATTCTCCAGCATGTAAAGTTTTCGACAAAGAATCCGATGGATGACACAGAAAAGGCAGACCGAAACTCCGTTGGACCAGACTTTTGAAATACTGTCGACGAATGTGGGGTGACTCGGTGTTAAAAGATTTGGCAACAATGAAAAGGTGGAGTCTGCATGTAATGGGTATTTTAAGGAGTTTGACAGTTCTTACTACAAACAGGGTATATTGAGCTGAAAAAAGGACATTATGTTGAAAAATAAAGAAAATTTTTCTCAACTTTTTTATGTCTTCTTTGTTATGTAGGCTAGTTTTGGGCTTGACCTCGTAATTCCTGAGTTCCACCGAATATTATCCTCCTGGGGGTGAATATCACCAGATGTGAGAAGACGACTGGTTTCAGTAACCTAATTAACATACTATCACATTTCTTTTTGGGTAAGCAAGTAAAGTCGGCTACCGAAACTAAAAAGTTGTTATACCAAGCTGGCGGTTGTTGGAAGCCCCAACACCAGAATCAGACTCTCATATTAGAAAACGGTTCTCAAAACATTACAAATCATTCAAAAACGGCGCATAACATGTAACAAAAGGCAACTTCGTAGCTGGGCTATGAGGGAACTGTATGATTAAAAGAAAATAGAAGCAGAACATTTTTCACTGGAATAGATGGTTGAGAAAAGAACGGGACAGCACTGCAAGTGTAATAATCACGCTAATTGTTAAGAATGCCAGAAATTGATCTGCAGCAAATCAAAGCAAGATCAGAGAATAAAAATCTAAGGATGCTCGAGCCTGTCGGCACAGCCATTTAAAACCAGTAAGTATGAGTTAATAATCAACATATATCGGTTTCTAAACTATCTCAACGAAAACTTGATTGATGATTGGAATTTAAGTGTATTTTGCGCCCTGTGCTCAAACAGGCGATAGTGAGCGATACAACTATTGAAATGTCCGCCTTTTACCCTTCGCTTAAAAGCGAAAAAAAATTTACGTAACTTTCTTATCGTAATCGATGACTGATTTTGATAAAATGTTTTAACGATTAAAACACGTTGGTTTGTCGAATATTATTTGGCACGTCTCTACTTCACGACTGTCACATATGATCGCAATTTAAGTTTCACTTACTGGTTTCAAATAAAATTTACTTGTATTGTCACATATGAACTATCAAGACTAATGTTTACCAAAATGGCGGCAAAACAAAGTAGTATACCTTCCCGACGGACACCCTGTATATAGGAGCACTAAGAATGAAATATCCAAGGGGTACGTTTCTATGTGCCAAAAAAAAAATTTAGCAAAACGTTTTAAGTGGCATACCATATAACATATTCCATGTTTCAATTGTTCGATTAATCAATTAATCATGTGTTTTGAATAACCAAAATAATGATTAATCGATTAATTGTAAATATGGTTAATCCAAATGCATGACTTATCAATTAATTGATTAATCCGGTTTTTGGTTAGTCGCACATTCATAGTATACACTGATACATTTCATTTAGTAGTGATTATTTTCATAGTCAAAGCAATAGTTTGCTGAAAAACTTCCTATGACATCGTTACGCAATGGTTAATTTTTGTCTGCTGATGCTAAGTTTTAGCCAACAATTTAAATCTTGATCGACCCTCGACGGTAAATGGCAAAGATTACGGTAGGAGATCTTTTTCTATGAAGTCAATGGCGGCAATTTGATAGGGAATACGCAAGGTTTGCTGCAAATATGCAGAGGAACTTTTCCGAGAGGCAGCACTAATGAAAAATCACGATAGTTATCGATTATCACTGATGTCTTGCCGGCAGAAATATTAAAGACCAGTGATGTAGAGTTTATAACAAGCATGCAATTCACCTTAAACATAATTTAACTAAACAAATGCATATCCTATGATTGAAATTTAACAGAATCATGTTTTTTGTATAAAAATGGAGGTTCGTAATTGTGCACCAACTATTGAGAAAGCAATCTACATGATCCCGTGATAGATGTTGCTCCTAATCTCTCCGACCTGATTGGACTTTTCCAGTTTAGCTTTGGAACTGCTTACCGATTTTATACATGTGCACCCTATGACAAATCATTCATTTCCAAATGGCACAGAGTTGTATTTCGAACAGGAATCTTTAGAATTATAATTGTTTCAAAAATATATTTTTCGCGACAATCTATTACATATCAATACCAAATACATCCACTCATATGTACTCGTAGCCTTAGAGTACATAGTCAATAGGCTCATGTACAGTTTTCCATTATAGAAAATCGTAAATTTTCCTGTTTGCATTTTATTACAATTGGTTTGTGTTGGTGTTTCATTTGTGAAAATAACAATCAACATTGGAAAAATATCGACTACAAATGTAATAACAAAACAAAACATAACAATGAACCATTTTTCAAAGGCAAAAACAAAATTTACAACATTGACCGGAAATGACTTACATTTAAATCGCATTTTATATATAATGTCGACCATGTGTGCATGTGGTGTGTGTACGTGTGTAAGTGAGAACATGTGTGTGAGCATTTGTATGTACTGAAAAGCTGTAATTTAATCCCCAAACAAACTTTGAAAAGATTTTGTCGAAATTATGACGACTTTAAACATAGATTCAATTATCTGGCTCCATTTGTACAAGAATACATGCCCTTTTCTTGTATTAAATAGAAAATCTAGCAATTACATGTTAATGTAATTGCGAATTTTTTAAAGTTATCAGAATGCCAACAAATGTATTCTAATAAATTAAGTATATCGACTTTTATTGCCAAATGTAATATACATTAACATATTAATACAGAATGACCGTCGGGAAGGTATACTACTTTGTTTTGCCGCCATTTTAGTAAACATTAGTGGTAAATTTATTATGGAAAAATATTCGATAAACCAACGTGTTTTAACGTTAACAACGTGCCAAAAAGTCGCAAACTGTCAATGGGGAGCGATATCGTGATATGATTGAAAACTTTTTAAAGTCACAACTGCATGATTTTAGCTTGATTAACATGTGGTATCAACAAGACGGTGCCACATCGCATACAGCCAGGATTACAGTGGAATTACTGCGAGAAAAATGTGCTTAAAAAGGCTCTGATTTGTGAAGCTAATGGAGGCGGATATTTATCTGATATTGTATTCCATACATAATTGCCGACATAGATAAAATATTTATCAATATAAAATCCATTCTCTTTCATTTAATCAAAAATTATAAACAAACAAAGTAGTATACCTTCCCGACGAACACCCTGTATTTGTAGAGGAAACAAAGAGATGCCCGCCAGTCATGTAGATGTTGTAAAAAGTGATCCAATAACAAAACAACTTTTTCTGAAAACATTGGTTAGGGCCCGAACATTTATTACTTAAAGTGCCGTAAATGACAATGTTTTTTTCTATATTTAATTTTTAAGAGGCAGACAAATTAGGCTTGATTAAGATACCTCGAAAAATTCTCAAAAATGGAAATGGTTCGGGGTTTCCAATGTATTAGTATAGCTTATATTACATATATATTGTCGATGATTTGCTCCATAGTTTCTTAGAGTCTTATTTTTTATCCAAATCGATCAAGTTTATGTAAAACTGACTGAATTAATACGTCATCACACAATTGGACACAGGTTTGCATTTGTCGATGTAGTTTTCCTCCACATACGAGTATAACTAAATAAATAAGCTTACACTCCAAAAAAAATTAGCTAATTTTGACCTTAAACGAACTTAAATTGAGTAAAATTGAGCTCCATATATACCTTTTTACGTGCTTATTTTAAGTACATTTTAGTTTCACGCGTACTCAAAATAAGTAATATTTAGTCAATTTAAGTTTCACTTATTGGTTTCAAATAAAAGTTACTAGTATTGAGTTGATTTGGCAACCTTATCTTTGACCTATATTTCAGCCCATATTCAGGTAGGTCAGGTCATTTTTTGGTTAAGCTCAAACACACATAAAGCTACGATTTCGATGAAACTTTTAGTTCATTATAATGCTTGGACTTTAACATTATGTACGACATACAATGTCATTTAAATGACCGCCTCTAGATTGGTTGCAGCAATGGATCCTTTTGAGGTATTTTTTGACCTTTTGTTCGCATATTTCAGGCGATAACTTAGCGATAACTTGAGGAATGTTGGTTTTCAAATGCTCCAACGTTTGAAGCACTTGGATCGCATAAACAAGTCTAACAGCTTTAAATCTCTTGATCATGGTGAACAATTGACATCGCCAAAACGTGAAATTACGCTTTCTGGAAATTTCACATGCAACAAAACCAAAATCAATCAAGTTGTGTGGTTCGTGGCACCGTTTTGTTAAAATCACATACCGTCTAGTTTATATTCAGCAATTGTAGGCCAAAAAAAAGTCAGTTGTCGTACGGCCATAGCGCTCGGAATGGGCGGTAACACTTCCTCCAGTGTCATTTTCGAAAAAATCCGTCCCAGTGATACCTCCAGACTATAATGCGCACCAAACAGCCACTTTTCCGGGTAAAATGGCCTTTCCACAGATTGTGAAAAAAGTTTCATCGCTAAAAAAATTTTGTTCGAAAAATCTGCATTAAAAACCTATTTCTGTAGCACCCAATCAGCATATCAACGGCGTTGTGAATGGTCGGCCGGCTTTACTTGTTGTGTGAGTTGGACTCTATATGGATGAAGGTATAAATCCAAATGCAAAATACGCCATATTGAGCTGTAAAATGGGCAAAATTGCTGAGAATGGAATGGAATTGACAAATTCGGTTTGTTGACTAACAGAAGTGCAGACCTGACCACATCTGTGACGCTTCCAATCTCTTCAAATTTCTTTATAGTCTTGCCAATTCTTTGCGCAGAATGTCGATTATGACGACCAAAATCACTGCGTAATGCACGAAAAGTGTCCATGTTTGAATAACCGCATTAGTTTTTAACTATTTTTACGCATTCTTCCGTTATTAAACTATCCATATTCGTAAGTGGCAAGGCTAAATAAATAACACTTCAGATGACAGGTATTTAACAGTTGACAGTGTTGCCAGATCGGCGGTTATGAAAACACTAAAACAGTATAGAAATTTCAGCCAGGTGAATTGATTTGCTTATACTTTCGTTCAACGTGCAAAAGTATGAGGCTGGCAGAAGAAGCGTAGCAAACCGCTTCACAAAACATACCCCGACTCAAACACAATAAAAGCAGTAATATTATTGAGGGACCACAGATTTGTGCTAAATCGACCTATTTGTATGTGTAGCGCAGTAAGGAGCGTTGAAGTGCATTTTCATTCGAAGAACTAAGTTTACTAATTTACAGCGAATTTAGTGCATCGAATCAAAGGTATATGTCTAGAAATATATAAGGGTTAAATTTGGACATTTTTATGGCAGTTACCATAGATTATCTGGTCGATATTTCATATTTTACAAAATATTACAATGCAATAAAACTACCAAAAGCTTAAATAACTGCAATCTACGAACTAAGGATTATGACACAAAATTAAATTTCAATAAATCAGACTATTCCAGTTCTGTTTACTAAAAGTGGCCCACTGGGCACATTGTAATCACAGCAATTATAATGAAACTAATCAAACTAATTTAGAATCACCGCATTAGTAGACATTCCGAACAGCGGAAACATTGTAGTGAAAAAAAAAAACAAAATCTCTTTCATCCCATGAATAAGATATAGGAGAGATTCTCACATTTAGTCAGCATACAGGCGTTCGATTTTTAAATACACTCTATGCGACATACGAGGTGTGATTAAAAAATAACCGTTTTTTTCAGGTTTTTCAAAAAGTATTTATTTATTCATCAATAACTATCTTGTCCCCTTTAAAATAATCCCCCTCAGATATAAAACATTTATGTTAGCGTTTTTTCCCAATCCTCGAAACACTTCTGAAACGCGCTTTTTGGTATCGCCAACAACTCCTGTTTCGATTTTTCTTTTATCTCCTCAATCGTAGCAAAACGCTTTCCTTTCATCGGTGTCTTCAGTTTTGGGGAGAAGAAAAAGTCAGCGGGGACCAAGTCCGGTGAAAACGGTGGCTGAGGCATGATTGCGGTTTGTTTTTGGCCAAAACTCACGCACAAGCATCGATGTGTGAGCTGGTGCATTATCATGGTGCAAAATCCATGATTGGGTTTTCCACAATTCTGTGCGTTTCTGACGAATTGCTTCGCGCAAGCGACGCATAACTTCAAGATAGTATTCCTTATTGACCGTACGACCTTGCAATCGATTGCAATCGAAGAAAACAGTAAGC
The DNA here is from genome assembly GCA_019455685.1 of Philornis downsi. NCBI lineage: Eukaryota > Metazoa > Arthropoda > Insecta > Diptera > Muscidae > Philornis > Philornis downsi. The sequence continues at coordinate 136,096 of JAHXMU010000298.1, read as the reverse complement.
AAAACCTTCACATTTGACCGAACTTGACGTGCTTTTTTCGGTCTCGGCTCTTTTGGACGCTTCCATTGGGAAGGTTTCAATAGCCATACACCCATGATTCGTCACCAGTTATGACCTTTTTCTGGATCGTCGTTGACGACGTTCAACAGCTCCTGAGCGATGCCCATGCGACGTTGTTTTTGCTCAAAATTTAGCAATTTTGGAATAATCTTCGCTGCCGCACGTTTCATGCCCAAAACATCTGTAAAAATTGCTCCTCTCTAATAGTGATTCGACGATTATCCAAAATCATTTTCTTCACTGCTTCGTACAGCTTAATAACGATTCCGAACGTCACAGTTTGAGAAGCATTTACCACACTTACCGATTACTTGATTGCTCAAAGTTTTCGGCAGACGCATTAAGTTGTCTGCCGCTCAAATAATTGCAGATGGCTGTATGTGGAATTGAACCCGGGATAATACGAACGACAGTCACGTGTTCTAACTGTCACGCCACGATCAGTCACTCAAAGTTATAGTTAAGTAAACTTTTTTCGGATTTTCCGGCAATGTGTTGAGACAAATTGAGCCACTTATAGGGTATTATAACAGGGTTATTACAAATAATTGGCAGTTTTTTCGAATGACTCGCAAACCGGTTTGATATATAAACACTTTAATTACAGCCACACTAATTGCAACCAACCGTACGAATACTACATTTGCTTAATTCAATAGCATTGAATTTGTGTCCTGTTCAGCTGTCCCCTTAAATGAATTCAAACGACCGTAGTTTTGTTTAAACTAAGACTATAGCCTAAATATTGAACTAAATATTGTTGTTGCTGTTGTTTGCTATTAAATTCTAATTTGTGAATAAATAACACATCTATTTATTATGTATTAGCAACTATTCGAATTTCAAATTGTATTCACAAATTATAGGATATCTCTTTAAATATGTATTATGTGCGAAGTATTTAACTTCATAGAATGATGCATTTGCAATTTAATTGAAATATAATGCGGCCCAGCTGTTGCTCTTCATTATGCTACGGTTTGTGCTAATTTTTAACAAAATCTTCAGGGATTATAAATAGATTTTAAATAAACAAGATAAGGAATTAAACTGCAATTAAATATAATTCAATTTGTGCAATAATATTGTATTAGTATTTAAAACATTCGAACACACAAAGTTTGTAAAGGAAGGAAACTGACTTGTATTGTTTTTTGCTAGTATTTGAATTTGTTTTTGTGTGAGCACGTAAAACAGTACAACCACTGAAGTAATTAACCTAAGAATTTGCTCAGTTCTTTCTAAATTATTGAGTTTTTCGCACAAGAAGGCCCCGCGACGAGGTTGAAATAAGCAATCGCAATGCACAATTTAAACAAAAACGGCCTTTGCTCTGAAGAATGGGCAACAAGTTGTTCTGTTACTCTTATAATACCTTATAAAACATATATTTTAAGTCTCAAAACGCCACGTTGTTTAGTATTTTTATTTGAGCCATTAAAACTAAACGATATCAGTGAATTTGTAAACACAGAAAAACTTGATCACCATTATGTAATTCAATATTTATATTTGAAAAGTCTCAGTTCGACCAATATTAAAGCCGAGCTAGATTCTACTCTGAGGGAGTCTGCTCCTTCGTTTACGACTGTAAAATACTGAGTACCAGAGTTTAAACCAGGTCGTACGAATTGCAGTAGCGGTCGATCAATTGCACCAGACGCGGTTAAGAAAATCCACGAAATGGTATTGGATGATCGTCGGCTGAAAGTGCTTGAGCTAGCTGAAATGAAAGGCTTTTTAGAAAGTGTTATACATTAACCGAAGATTTGAAAATGAAAAAGCTGTGCGCAAGATGGGTGCCGCGCTTGATTTCAATAGAGCAACAACAGCGTCGTGAATTAAGTCGAATTTTTGTGTCGATTTATAACCATGAATGAGACACCGGTCCGTCACTTCACACTTAAGGCAAAGGAACGGTGAAAACAGTGGACTGAAATGGGAGAATCGTTTCCAAAGAAGGCGAAGACGGTTCCACATGCAGGGAAAGTCATGGCGTCTGTTTTTTGAGATGCACATGAGATTATTTTTATTGATTATATTTAAAAAGGACGACGAATATTATGATAAGAAAGTGTTGTTTCTTCAAGACAATGCTCCAGTTCATACAGCCACTGTTGGCCAAAATTAATAAATTAAAGTTCGAAATGCTTCATAGCGCCAGATTTAGTTCTCTCGGAATATTTTCTATTTCCAAGCTTGAAACTTGAACAATGAAGAGGTGGTCTGTAGTTACTGACTATTTTAAGGAGTTTGGCAGTTCTTACTGAAGACAGGGTATAGAAGTATCGAGCTAAAAGGAGATTGTGTTGAAAAATAAAGAAAATATGTCCCAACTATAGGTATATAGTGTTTTCTTTGTTATGTCGGCTAGTTTTGGGGACCCCCCTCATAGCAATTAAGTTTAGGTACTTTTAGCAGTTTAGGTACTTATATGGGAGAAGATTTAACATATGTCAAATTCTTTGCAAAGATCACCTAGACATCTCCAACTGCTGAGAACGTCGCCTGGTGGAAGTTTCCGGTGACAGCTATCACTTTCAAATGATCATGGTGACGCTCCGTCACCAACAAAATAAATATCGCCAGCCAGGATTTTACAGCAAAAATGTTTCTTGGAAGCTATCACTACTACTACTAAGCAATTGCATTGTTTATCGTCGAAGTTTGGAATTATTTATTTATTTATTGCGTTAATATTGCTTTTGTCACATTGTTTATGAATAAGATATAGTTTCCCCATAGAACAAACCGAATTTTTCTTAATATAATATTGATAAGAACAGGAATTTTTATTTGAATATTACATAATATTATTAAAAAATACATAGCAAGTTTTCTGTGTTGACTGCTCAAAGATCCAGAAAAGTAGTGACTGACCTTGAAATTACTAAAATTTCACTAAGCTACAAATGTTGCTGATTTGAATAAAGTTTGTATTCTTGTGTATATGTAAAGCCAGCATCAAATCAGCAACAGCATAAGCAGCGACGCAAGCATGCGTTGACTTCACCAATGCAATTTAAGGCCAATAAACGGATTTGCTTAATCCCTTTGTTTGTTTCAAACAAAACCACTTATAGAACACAACAACAGTAATTAGCATAGGCTGATGCTGTGAAGTAAATGTATCAGGGGTTAAGATACTGGGAGTTAAGATGCAATATATTTTAGTGTACAGTGAGGAAAATTAGAATAGGTGCTGCATTATATTTTGGAATAGTTTTTTTAAGTTAGTCTATATATTATATAAGATTAATAATGTTCTTTAGAACATTATTAACATTACGTTAGATGAAGTAATGATGTAATGACGTAACACACATTTTTTCGTGTACAACTACAAGTTTCCAAGACACCTCTTTCGACGCTCTAACTACATATGATTGGTTCGCTACTAAAATCACGATCCAGACTTCAAACCTTTTGTTTTAGGCTATTTTTGTTTTTTTTTTGTCTTTTAATTTTCTGATTCAAAAATTTGCTGATTGGCAGCGTACTCTGGTATGTATTTGTTGCCAAATTCATGATTTTAAAATAACCGTTTATTATCGGCTGTGGTACCATTTTTGACCTTATCCCATATAAGTAGAGATTTCGAAGAATCTCTTTCTACTGTGTACTTATCGTTTAAAATTAGCTACGATATATTTATTTATTTATTTTTCTAGGGAGTTGTAAAATTTTTCCCATTTTCTTTCTTATTTTGTCCCCGGAAAGTACGATTTCGAAAAATCAATTTTTAGTCGCTTCCATTTTTTATTTCGTAAAAACATGTGATACGCATTCTGTTGATTTCGGCATCAGGAATTTGGTCTGTGATACGTTAACATTTGTGCCCTCATTCTTTACCATTTTATTCCCTCAATTACGAGGCCCCGTTGACAGATAAATATCTATCCCCTACTTAACAAATGTTACCTTCAATTATTTGTTTTAGGAGATGGTACTATTGCTGTCCCCTCTCTTCGTTATGTTGTTCCCTTTAATTTTATAGATATCAGTTTCAGCGGCTCACTCAAGACATTGCCACAATTTTTGTGCTCATTGTTTTATATTTTATCCTCGAAATGTATGAATTTTTACAAATTTCTTGTCTACATTGATAAGGGAATATACACACTTAATTTCATAATTCTTGATTCGTTTTCATAAAGATACGAGAAATAATCATATTTACCCCATAAAAATTAGAGTTTCCAAAATAATCGCTTCTTATTACGAGTTCACGTCGTATTAGAGATCTACCGTCCAAATTTCGTAATCAAATCATCAGCTATTTGTGCGGAGCAGTGATTAGCAAGCCAGTTAATCAATCAGTCAATCATCTCGCAACAATTTGGTATATATAAGGGTTATCAATTTAGTGTTTTCAAAACCGCCGGTCTGGCAAGGCTGTCATCTGTTAAGAACCTATCATCTAAAGTGTTATTTATTTAGTGAAAAGTTTGCCCTTTACCAGTATGGATCGTTTAACAACCGAAGAACGCGAGTTACATACCGATCCCATCACTAAACAGAAAATACAAAAAATGTAGCGAAATTCAAAAGTATCAAGTTAATTTACTTCATAGTTTTGAATTCCATTCCCACACTCTAATAAAATGCAACGTAAACAACCAGTTGCTCTTATTCAACGAGAATTTCACTTGTAAACTATTCATAAGTTAGTCTTAAGATTGAATTGAAGTAATAAAGGCAAAGCCTAAAGATTTTAGATTTTTTTGTTTCTCTAAAGAATAAACTTGTAATTCGCGTAAAAATATGTAAAACTTGTTACAAAAAGTGGTGATTCAAACGTGGTGATTCAAAAAGTGGTGATTTAAAACTGGGCTTTCAATCGAACAAAATTTTCTGTAGCGATAAAGATCATTTCTTGCCCAGTAGGTCCATCAACAAGCAAAATTTTTGCATATGGGACTCGGAAACCTGTGGAAAAGTTATTGCATCCGGGAAAAGTGACTGTTTGGTGTCGATTTGGTCTGGAGGTGTCTTTGGACCGTATTTATTCGAAAATTAACTCAAAAGGATCCACTACTGCAACTAATACAGACATTGTATTTCGTACATAATGGCGAGGTTCAAGCATTATAATGAAATAAAAGTCTCATCGAAATCATAGATTTAATTGTGTTTTATTTAACTTTACTTGAAAACGGAAAATGTATAACGCTATAGATTACTTCTCATGTTTTCAATTATTTTCTACTCATACACAATTCATTAAAAATATTAAAATTAATTTATTGGCAATCAAAACGAAAGATCGAATGTTTATTAATGATTAAAAAGACATACGTTTACCTAATATTCAATAGATATATTTGTTAAAGTTCGTATTTCTTCTTATTTAAGATTACAATACTTCGTTCACAAGCCGATATTGGAGACTAAGCCAAATTACCGTCTCAGAATCCGATTTAAGTACGAACTACATTCTGTCAAAAAAGTTTCCATGGGTAGTCATTTAAAAAGCCCTCCTAATGTATTATCAAATATTATCTTTTTGTTGCTGGGTGGCACAACTGTCCTTTATACTGAGTCGGCTTTGAACACGACCTCTCATTTAGTTTGTTTACTGTGCTCGGTTTTATCATTTCATCTCAAAGTTGCTTTGCGATTTTTACAATTTATAAAAATATCGAACAATAAATTTGTCTCAAATTTGTATCAAAAACAAGTGCATATGATTTGTACAGTGAGTCGCTGTTGAAAATCTTGATTTAATTTGAGAGAGGTGGCCGCTTTCCAAATATTAAGTGTTTCTCGAGTCTTTTCATACCATTTTAAATGACTGCCTAGGTATGAAATGTGTTGACGCTTGACTATTGTCGAAAGGTCTAAATTTTCTTTAAAAACTCAATTGCGTATAGGTCGCTGAAGACAAATCCGAGCCTATATTCATAAAACGCATTCTAGTTGGTGACGGGTCATAAGTTTACGAATTTGACAGGCAAAGCTGTCAACAAGTTCCAGAATGGCAACTTCCATTTGAGCCGAAACTGAAAAAAAATCACGTAAAGGCGATCAAACACCAAATTCGGCAGATTCCAGATTTATGGAAATGGTTGTATAAAACTATATAGTGGCACAAATAAACGGAATTCAGATGGCGTTTATGAGATATTTATATTCACTAAGGCATAGTGTTCATATAACATCATATCTTATGCGTTTCTTAGGCTGTAGTTTTAGGAATTACATCGATTTGAGGTATTTTTTGTTATATAATAAAGTTTTTCGGCTTTGTAGTCGACTTTGTTTAATTTTTCACATTCTACTCGCACTAAACAGCTTTTTATTACCAAGATAACCACATTCAAGGGTCGTGCTTTTGTAGTGAGAGTATCACAAATTTGTAATTTATTACCACACCATTTAAAATATTTCAAATTATGTCCTGATTCTTACAAAAAAACATATTCTGTTACACGTTCAGATTTCTCAGTAAAATTTTCCTTTCAATTAAATTATTAACAGCCATTATTACATACCGATTATCTTATATTTCTAGTTTAGATACCGATTTACTTCTAAATTAGCCCATTCTCAGTTTTGTATTATACCTATAAATGTTTCCAAATTGTGTTGACATAATTTGTTTGGTCTTTTGGTAAAAGAAAAAGAAAAAATCGTAAAAAAAATCCAAACAAATAAGAGCTGCACAGTATCACAACAAATTTGCAATGGAAGAATGCCGTACACCGACCGTGGCTAGATCAAGGGAGTTTAAATTCAATGTGTAGTATATGAGTGTAATTTCTCTAAGTGTATATATTAGAAAGATCATCAAAACCACTCCCAGAACATTCAAGTATAATATATGTATGTAATCTCTTTCCCTCTTTATCTGTAAATAGGACTTTTCTAGAATTATATTATGTTTTTTCCTATCACTCCCATTATATAGTCTATTGCTATCTCCTTTTCACTTGTTATGTAAATAAGAACATTCTAGAATTAACACTATTCTGTAAATATGTTTGTCTTTGTTGCACCCATTATGTAAATATGTGTTCTCTCTGGAATATCGTAGCATTTTCTAGAATAAGTCGTTTTAGTATAAATAGAGCAACTTTGTATGTTTGAAGGAATTAATAAAGTTGACGTTGATGTGGAAATACGTTCCACGATACCAAAAATGTTACCCCTATAATGATTAATAATACCAAAACATCGTACTATCAGGATGTGCATAACATCATGTCCAATATACGTTCATGTACACCCATCCAAACTGAAGTTCGTTCCCCTGACATATCGCTCATCTACAAAGTAATTGGTCCAGTTTCGGGTCCCGTTACCACAGATCACATTTCTTCATTTGTAGAGTTCAGGAAGCCGACATTGCTAGCCATATCCGTGGTCACTTATACGCAATCTCCCAAATACGTCGATAGAGCTACATTTTTAAAAACCCCTTCCTTCAGTTCATAGATGCGCGTGTGTCGCCCACAACTTCGTTAAATGGAGACAGAGCCAACAGTATAAATCCTCAATCTATCAGCTCAATGTTGAATCATACCTTGACCATACATTTGCTTTTGAAAACCGTGGGCGTGGAGCGCTATTGTGAGCGTTTCGAAAGGCTGGCACTGATTGTAGCAACCTAATGACGATTAAAAAAAGTGATCTCAAAAGAATTGGCATCCACTCAGATGATGATTGTGAACGCATTATGCGTATGTTTGAAAATTTAAATACGATATAATATATATAATATAATAATAAATATAAATATATATAAATATAAATATAAATATAATATAATATAATATAATAATAAATTATGCAAAATGGCGTGCTTTGAGTAGTATAAGAATGTATGAAAGTGCGCTTATATAAAAATGTGTGGCATGTTTCAAATTCTTATTTAAGTATTATTATACAATTCAAACAATATTTTATGTCTTTAATATGCATATCATCTATAAAATCATGTTATATCTTTAAAAATTTAATATTTAATTTTTATTACTGTTTTTCTATGTTTATATTATTGAGCATATTTAATCTAATATATAAATTGTTACATATTTTAATTTATATATAATTGTAATTAATATATAATTAAAAACTACAAGCCAAATAAATAAATAAAGCAAATAGATTTTGCACCACGAGAAAGTAACGTCACAAGACACTCATTGTGAAGGTATTTTTAAGCAAAAACAAATTACCATCTTGTTGCACCCAAAATAAGTTGAATTTTCATTTTTCCAAAAAATTCTTATTTGTTCATCAATTTCTATTTTATTTCTTTCAAAATAGTCCCCCTCAGATATAATACACTTGTGCCAGCGTTTTTTCCAAACCTTGAAGCAGTTCTGATATGCACTTTTTGGGTATGTCCTTGAGCTCTCTCAGCGATTAGGTTTTTATCTGCTCAATCGTAGCAAAACGCCGTCCTTTCATGAGTCTCTTGAATCTTGGGAACAGGAAAAAGGCGGAGGGGGCTAAATTTGGTGAATACGGTGGCTGAGGCATAATAATGGTGCTGTTTTTGGCCAAATAATCTCTCACACGCAAAGGTGAGTGAGCAGGTGCATTATCATGATGCAAAAGCCATGACTTTTTTTCCACAATTCCGGGCATTTATTTCGTATTGCTTCACGCAAACGGCGTATAATTTTTTTTTTAATTCCTGATGCACTACGCCATGGTAATCGAAGAAAACAGTGCTTTTTTTCGGTATTGGATCTCCTGGACTTTTCTACTGGGACGATTGGGCTTTGGCCTCAATGTCATAACCATATACCCATTATGATTCGTTACCAGTTGCTTTTAAGCAAATCTGGATCATCGTTGCCTTCATTCAACAATTCCTGAGCGATGCTCATGCGACGTTATTTTGGTCAAAATTCAGCAATTTTGGAACGAACTTCGCTGCCACGTACTTCATGCCCAAAATTTCCGAAAAGATTGCATGGCATGAGCCAACCGATATGCCGACATCCTCAACAACTTCTCTAATTGTGATTCGACGATTCTCCATAACAATTTTCTTCACTTTCTCAACATTTTCATTGGTTGTTGATGTGCTGGGGCATCCAGAGCGAGCGTCGTCATTCACATCTTCTCGATCTACTGTAAAAAGCTTTTACCACTTGTAAACATTTTTTTGACTCAGAGTACTCTCATCGTATGGCACTGTCAACATTTCAAGTGTTTATGAGTACTTAATTCCATTTTTTACACAAAATTTGATGCATCTTCTTTGATCAATTTTTTTCGATAGCAGAAAATCGCCGAACACGCAAAACACTTGTCTTATTTATGCCTCTCACAAACAAACTAAACATGCTATATGGATAGAACATATCTTCAAGACGAGTGTACCAACATAAATAAAATAATAGCCGAAAGTCGAAATTTGAAAATTCACCTTTTTTTTGAACACATCTCGTATAAATGCGATTATGAGAATTCGCAATGAAAACTGAAATCTTTTGCAGAAAATGCTTTTGAAAAATTATTGGTTATTGGATTATTTGTAGGCATACTGTAGGCATGCATGCCAAGCAGTTACTTTTTCCGGATGCAACATCTTTTCCACAATCCCTCCTGGGTTATCCGGGTCCCATATGGGACAATTTTGCTTGTGGACATAACCACCGAATGAGAAATGAGCTTCGTCACTGAAGAAAATGTTGGAAACCCACGTTTGAATCACCATTTTTGTAGTAAGTTTTAATTATTTTTACGCGTTCTTGGGTTATTAAACGATCCACATTCATAAATGGTAAACCTTTCACTAAATAAATAGCACTTCAGATGACAGGTATTTAACAGCTGGCAACCTTACCGGACCAGCTGTTTTATGTTTCGCTCTACTATCTAGTCATTCAGACTACATTTACTGGAAAAAGGTTAATATTATTAGCCTTCAAAGCCCGTCTTTGGATTTTTATTGTTATTTGTGATTTAAAAACATGAACTTACTTAATATTCCACAGATTTTTGTATAAATGTTGGCATTTTTTCTTATTTAAGATGCAAAACAACTCTTAATTTTATGAGTTCAGTTTGTGTTGTGTTCGAAAGATCAACACACCCTTTTATACTGTTATATTTGTCATGCTAATAACGAAATTTACTTACCTCTGATTGCATATTCTCATTTCACAGAAATTTTATTTATGTTTTTAACTGTAATTTCTATTTTTGACAATATGTAATAGCGATCTTTTCATAAATCAATTCAAAAAAATTCTTCATATGCAGCGAACATTTAAATTTATTTTTTCTTGAAACACTGTATTTAACCATCACCTAAAGAGAATTCACGTTAAAACAACAAACTTTTCTCACTTAATTTTTCGCAATATTGCACTAATAATGCGAATTAATGCTTAGTGTGCCAATGACCGTTTTGTACTAAATAAATCAAAAGCAACTCCAATGATTTCAAACCCAGCTCAAACATTTATTCATGCACCTCTTTGCAATTATAGGTGATGTCAGTCAGCCAGTTATGATTGTCACAGGCCGCCAAAGAAAAGAAAATCAACAGTTCAAGTCAAATGTGACTCAAATTATTTGTATACGTATGGGTAAGCAGTATGTACAATATCTACACAGTCATACCTAACGAATTGCCTGCTATTCATACGACGTTATTGAAGGTGAATGAATGAAGCCAAACTGTAAGACAATTACTGGGTACTTTATTAGGCACACCATATCGTAAATATTCAATAGACCGTGAAAATATGTTTTCCTAATCTTCAAAGTGATCGGCAAAAATGAACAAATCATAGCTGACACACTGTGGCAAATTCTCGTACTACAAACATGCGTACAAAAACGTAAATTTAGTAAGACTCAGTCAAAGACATTGTATTTGTTGCCAACAGATGGACTACTTCTGTTAAAAAAAAATAACATTAGCTAAAGCGCCATCTCGGTTTCCGGCATGATTTCATTATTAGAGATGCCGCGTAAGAAAATATGTTGTGTTTGCGGGATCTACAATAATTCTTACGAGCAGCAATTTGTGGTGCGAAAACCTATAAAGCCTGGTACTGAAAATTTTTGTTTCAATATTTCTGACTTGGAGCTATTTCCATAAAGATACTTTGCATTAAAACTGATTTCTCACGCAGTGACCAACTAAAAAACTGGTTCTAAATAAATTTTCCACGCATCTACAACTATTTTTTATGACAACAATAAGCGGAATTTTTATATTAATTATTTTCTGTTAAATATATATCAGTTTATGAAGAAGCTCTTGTGCACCAAAAACTTTATGAAAATTATACATATCATTAAAAAAAAATAAAAATATATTTCACCTGAAAGGTTTTAGTATGGCTCCTTATAAAAGGTGTCCAAACAAGAACGCAAGATTTAAATTTGGCGCCATTCGAAGTGTTTGACATTTGAACAATTGTTATTGTTTGATAGTAGAAGGTACGAGGTTAGTAAAAATGGAGCGGTACACGAATGAACAACGCATTCTCATTGTGAAATTGTTTTACCAAACTGATGAAAGTTTTGCGGCTACAGTTCGCAAATTCCGATCAATTTGGGGTCACAATAATGCTCCAAAAGAGTCAAATGTAAAAAGATTAATGGATAAATTTGCCAAAACTGGGTCTGTTAGTGATGTAAATCAATCAACGCGCCTTCGACCAGGTCGATCAGCCAAAAATGTAGCAGCTGTACAATTCGACACCGAGCTCAGCAAATTGGTATCTCCAAACCCACTATGAATTTTGACAAAAGATTTGCACCTTCATGCATACAAAGTTCAATTGACTCAAGAACTGAAGCCAGCTGACCATGGACAACGAAGGGAGTTCGTTAATTGGGTATTAGAGAGACAACATGAAAATACTGATTTTGCCGATAAAATCATCTTCAGTTACGAGGCCCATATCCATCTTGATGGCTTCCTCAATAAACTTCTGCTCCCATTTGGGATGAGGAACATCCTCGAGTGATTCACGAGAAGCAAATGCATCCTCAACTTGTCACTGTGTGGTGTGGACTTTGGGCTAGAGGAATCATTGGACCTTTTCTATAAAAATAAGGCTTGTCAAGCGCAAACAGCCAATGGTCGTGAAATGATAACCAGTTTTTTCGTGCCTAGAATTGAAGATATGAATGTGGAGGGCATGTGGTTCCAACAAGATGACGCCACATGTCATACAGCCAGAGAAACAATTCAATTGCTGCATCAGTCATTTAAATTTTGCGTTCTTGTTGGGACACAGGAATTAAAAATTAGAATTAGAAACATGTTATAATTATAAACTAATACTGCGACATTTTTTGAAATATGAAGTAGTACTAGCTTTGCGTGTGTTTTTAACGGCAGGACTTTTCCATGTTTTTAATACGGCATCTGCATCTTTAACAAAAAATAAAGCTCTATATTTGCATAAAAAAAATCAAAAAACCCTAAAGGCTCTTTATTTACCGTATTATAGATTACGAAGATAATGCAACCTATCCATGTGTTTATTATCAAGCAAATATCTGAATTAGAGCTGTTTATTTCTGAAAACCACGGATATAATCTCATTACCAAGTTAGTTTATCTCATTCCCAAAACGGAATCCTTCCACTTAATTTGTTTAAGTAAAAGAATCTCAATATCAATTGACATTTTCTCAAATTGAAATAAAATTTCTCATTTTCAATTGACGTTGTCTCGAGATTCTTTTATCAATATTAAATGGAAAACTCTGATTTTAATTGAAAAACCAGTACAAAATTGTACACCAGTAGCATATGTAACAACTGTAAGATTTGAATCTCTTGAAGTTCATAGTAAAGCTTATTTAATATTGTCTGTTGCATGGGCGGAACGATGCCGCATTACTATTTCATTATGGCGTATTTCCTCTATTGAAACAACATATGTACAAGGGCGATCCCAAAACTAGCCAACCTAACAAAGAAGACACAAAAAAGTTGGGAAACATCTCCTTTATTTTTCAACATAATCTCCTTTTACACTTTTTCCTGCGATATTCAATAGCGTCTATACCCCGTTTATAGTAAGAATTGTCTAACTCCTCAAAATTGCTATCAATCGCAGACTGCACTTCTTCATTCTTCGCAAATTTTTTACCACGTTTGGCAATAGAAAATAGTCCGAGGGAGCTGAATCTAGCGAACAAGGTGCTTGATGAAGCAATTAGAACTTTAATTCATTAATTTTGGTCATTTCAGTAATGGATGTGGGAACTGGAGCATTGTTTTGATGAAACAACATATGCGGCTTTTTTCGATAATTCATTAATTCATCAACTGAACGCTGCAATAAATTAGCATAATATTCGCCGTTGATGGTTATCCCTTTCTGAAGATAATCAATGAAAATAATCCCATATGCATCCCTAAAAACAGACGCTGTGACCTTGCCTGCAGATGGAACAATCTTAACCTTCCTTGGATGCAATTCTTCCACTCCAATCCACTGCTTTGACTGTTTCTTTATATCAAAAATGCGACGTAAAAATTCGTCTTTATTGCGGTGAAACAACACCAAACACTCTACTCAAACATCTTCACAACGCAGTTTTTGCTTAATTGAAATCAAACGCGCCAACCATCTTGCGCGCAGCTTTCCCTTCTTCAAATCTTAGGTCGACATACGACATACGTATAGAATTTTTTGACGTGTCTATCACATCTTCACACCTTCAACCGACGATCATCCTATATCATTTTGCGGATTTTCTTAACCGTTTCTGGCGTGGACACCTCAATTGGTCAACTACTACCGTGTTCGTCTCGGCAGGTCGTACGGCCTTGCTTAAACTCTGCTACCCAATATTTTATAATCGTAAACGAAGGAGCAGACTACCCCAGAGTAGCATCTACTTCGGTTTTAATATTGTTTGAACTGAGAGGTTACGAATGGAATGGGAATATTGAATTACTACACAACGGTGACCAATTTACTGAAATCGTTTACTTCTGATGGCACAAATAAAATGCTAAACAACGTGGTGCGTTGAAACTTAAAACATATGTTCTATAGAATTCCCACTTTTCACAAAAAAAAAAATTTTCAAACTTCTGGCACCGTCTTTGACTTAACAGAATCTTTATATAAATGGCTCCTGACAAATGGCAAATCTTGAAATAAACTTCTTCACGTGAAAAATACAATATAATTCTGCTTTTGCCCGTAAGATTTATCGTAGATCCTGCAAATAAAACATATTTGCTATGTGGCATCTCTAATATTGAAATAATACTGGAAACCGAGATGATGCATTAACATAATGTTATTTTTGGTAACCGAAATAGTCCATCTGTTGGCAATTAGTAAAATGTCTTTTGCCAGTCTAATTTATTTCTTTGGCGAGTCGTGTGAATTTATGCGTAAAGGAAATAAGATGCGACAAATTTTATATTTTGTACAATCGAAATTAAGATGAAGAAGCCATTTAGCATGGCTATTAACCAATGCGCGGCAGAGCCATCTATACGTCACTTTTATAAAATTCAGCATGTTACGTCTTAGCCAGCAACCTGTGTTTGTAGCATCGCCTACATTTCACTTTGAATTAATAACGTTAACACTCGAGCCCCCTCCGACAACCATATTCACACCAATGCTTCGTCAATTATTTTGTACAGTACAAAATCTGTTAAATGTTTGCCCGAAGACTAAAATCTGCGTATCTTGCCCTGCTTTCAAAACGACGATCATACTGGCATAACGATATCAGTGTTTTACCCATCGTTTATAAGGTTTTCATAAGTATGACATGTCAAAAGAACAAAACCATTTCGCCCTCATTTGAAATCAGGAATTGGTCACCCACTACGCTGTTCGCGTTCGTTTAAATTATGTTACCCTATATTTTACAGTCGTAAATGAAGAAGCAGATTCCCCTAAAGTAGAATCTAGTTCGGCTTTAATATTGCCTGAACTGAGACCTTTGAAATGGATATATTGGAGTATATATCGGTGACCATTTTTTTCGTGTTTACAAATTCACAGAGATCGTTTACTTTTATGGCTCAAATAAAAATACTAAACAATGTGGCGCCTTGAAACTTAAAACATATGTTTTATAAGGTTGTCATTTTTCACCAAAATAGTTTTTTTTCGAAACTATTGGCACTATCTATACGCCATGTCGACTAGTTTTTTGACCGCCCTCGTATAAATATATGGATGCTTAAAGAGAAGTATCAACATCGTTTGAAACATGGTCTCTAGGAACTGTCCGATTACATCGAGATCGATGTAGCCAAGCGTTATATCATGTTGTGTAGATGGACCTAAACACTCCAATAGTCCAATGAAGATGATCGACAAAGTAGAAGAGGACAACCAAAACTCGATGGGAGGAATCTGCTACCAAATCGTTGTTGTTGTACCTCATTTCAAGAATCATTTAACAACATTTTACGTTTCATATTGATAAATCTAAAAAGTGACGTTAGGTCCTTTGCTGCAATACCTATTTTGCTGGATTATAGCATATAAATATTGAAATTGATCAAATGAATTGATTGATTGACATAATGATTACCAAATAAATAAAATTCAGAAAATTTCAAAAACAATTATGCGGATTAGTATTTAGCTTCACAACATGCTGAGAAATCATAAAATCTGCTGAATTGGCTACTAAACAAACTCATTAACAAATTTCGTTAAATATACCAACATCCCTGGTACTCTTAAAAACTGTAAACAATAACAGCTGTTCCATAGCAGCACATGTTGCGAACTTATTTCATGATGGTCGATGACTAACTAACATAGAGCCCAAAGTGGAGAACGTGAGCTAGCTGCAGTACGCACACGAGAGGAACATAAATACAAAAAGCACCTGGTCTAAAGACAGCATAATGATTATATAGAATTTCGAATAAATTAGGTCGTTCAGCCGGCAAAAAAGCTGTTGTGCTGTGCTTGGTTGGTGTACGTGCATTAAAGGACGTAGTACACTACTATTTACACGATGCGAGCATACGACTGGAACTCATCTGTTTGCACTCAGCAGCGAAGCTAATGCGACTGAAACAGAGGAAAGTACATAAACAACAATTGTTTGTTTCATAAATGCAAAGAGCGGTCGGTGGTGATGGCGGTGTAGTCAAGTTGCTTATGTTTTTGTTGGCTTTTTGCTTTGTGTTTATTTTTCGCGTCTCGCTGATGATAACTTCGGCGAAGTGACTGAGACGTTTCCGTCACGGCTGTGCTACGGTTGCTTTGATTTTTGTGGAACATCACGTAGCTGAGCTGCGCTGTCGGGAGCTGCTATAAAACTGGACGTCTGTGTGGAATTGCAAACATTCGTTCCAACGCAATCAACTGATTCACATCAAACGTCAAACTTAACTCGGCAGCGAGTGAAGAATAGAAAAAGCAAAACAGAATAAAAGAAAAGAACATTGTGTAACGAAAACATTTTCGGAACAGTTTGCCTTATAAACGACACATCATTGCTGAAATAACTGAAGTTAATTCCAATCGAAAATCTTGTTTAAAGTTTTGTCAAATTTGTGTGTACTGAAAAGAATATTCTCAACAAAATGAGCCAAATCGTCAATGTTGCCAAACAAACCAATCGCCTGATGCCGCAAATCACCAAGCAAGGTAAGTTTGTGATGGAAGACAATGAAGGTGATGGAAGATGGGGCACGAATTACAAATGGGAAGAAAGACTTCGTGCGGCTATGCGATATAGCGATCCGGTTAGATATCAAATGAAGTGCTCCTTTCTTACATAAATGTATAAACAGACAGGTTCATCTTATTGACAAAATTCTCAAATTGGGCTCTTTAAAAGTGGCCGTACGAACTTGCATGTAATCCACTTTTATATGCATAATCATTCCCAACGGCTTCACACGTAACAGGAACTCCAAGTAAGCTTCCTAGCTTTATGCTGCAATGCAAAAGGCTCTCCACAAAATGATATCATAACTTGTCACAAGTGCTCTCTTTATATTTGGAAACATCTTGGTAATTGGTTTCACTTGAGCCGCACACTTCAGTGAAATAGTGGATCTACGGACTCCCTTCCTTAATTCCTATTTACGTATGGTCCTTTTTGCGGATTTTAGGAATCAGTCAATTGATTATCAACTACAACCAACATTTTATAAAAACCTTTTATGGCTGCATTGGAGACAAATATTTTTTCCGTAAAAATAATTTTAAAGGAACTTTTTAAATGACGTTTTATTAACGTTCTTAACAAAAAAGCACATTCCATTGCAACCATTTATGTCTATTTCTTATAAGACAAGAGACAATTTTGCAGAATTATGTTTGCAATGTAATTTCCTTTTACAAAGGTGTCTTTAAACGAAAACCTATTCGCAAACAATTTTGTTACAAATCTAAAATCCCGGTGGAATTTTAGTGACACCAATTTTATCATTTGCATTTAAATTCAAATGTTTTATTTTTTCTATATGAGAGTATCCTATAAATTCAAGTTTGCTATAGAATATTTTATATATATTTTCTCTTCCCATAAATCAATGCAGATTCTACTAAACCGATTACCGACTAAGACTTTTCTTTTTTTTTGTATATTTAATTCTTACACATATATTTCTCTTATATATTCGTCTCTCATACATATATTTCTGTGCATTCTTCGATATATTTTGAAGAAAACTATGAATGAACGAATTTTCTACATAAAAAGGGTAATTCTAAATAATTTGCCTCCAAACATATATTTTCTCCGATACATTTATTTATTTAATATACCCTCAAATTCCTCTTACTAATCTTTTGTTTCTCATTATCAAAATTTTCTTTTTTCAGTGGCCTGTTTTTCCACCTCCTCAGCTTGTATGCAAGATGGTGAATTCAAGGGAACCCTAAAACCTAAAAGTGCCCGTTTCGTCGAATTCCAAAAGAAACTGAGAGCTAAAACACCTTTGGGCAAATTGGACGAACTCTCTCGCCATCCCTTCCAAGAAGTCGAACCCCTCCGACCCTGGCCTAACAATGTTAACCCCCACACTGGTGAAATTGGTGGACCTGCCGGACCTGAGCCAACACGCTATGGCGATTGGGAACGCAAAGGACGTGTTTCCGATTTCTAGTCATCATACACCCACCACATCATCAGTATACTATATAGTTTAGATTAGCTAGAGGCACTTTAGTTTTGTATAATTACTATTAGTTTATAAGTTGAATGGCTTCCTCCCATTTGTTGAAAAAGGAATTATGGGAGGGATGGAGGAGGCCTTTCTTACTGCTTTTGCATTGTTTCATGTTGTTAGTTTTCCTACAACATTCATAATAGACTGTACACTGCATATTTATAATCAAAAACTCGAAAATCAAGAAAAAACCAAAAACAAAAATGATATAAAAAAGAAAATAATAATAAAGAAAGTAATGTTGAAAAGAAATCAATATCATATATGCCTTGAAAACATTTTTATTTATTACGCTTTACATTGAAAACAAAACCAGGGAAGTTAAAACTAATAAGAAGGAAGTCGTGTCATGTTGTTATCAATACACGAAATTGCCCGCTTGTTCCTTCAGCAGCCGCACCATATCGCCACTGACATCCCACAGTTGATCTTGCAATTTCTCATTCTGAGACAATTTGCTCGGCTCACAAAAGTAACAGTTGTTGAAGTAAAGCCCTGAAAGGCCGGTGAGTTCATTGGCTGTGGCACAGTAAATGCTGGTGGCAGCAGCCTGTTGCTGGAAGTGGACAAAGAAGAAAAGCAAGAGGAGCGTAAATAACAATTTAATAATTAATACATCATACACATAACAAACATACAGTGGGGTGGAAGTGCAAAGATTTCAACTTGTTTTAGCTTATTTGGAGCAAAACTCTATGGAAAATTAATAGCTAACGGTGTAGTTGCTATAAAGAAGAACCGCTCTTTCAAATTAGTTGACATTAGTTGAAATCATAAAAAATTAACACTTCATAGATAATTATCGACAGTCTTCGGACATAGAAATAAACAATAAATTGTACCATTTGGTCGACGACTCATGCTTTTATAATAGAATCCGCTTTTAATATTATATTTGTCACATCCCCGGATTTAAGAAATTTTAGTAGTTTTAACCAAACACAATTCTTAGAAATTATCGCCTTTTAATAGCTCCGTCGAGTAGATGTTTTGTATTGTAGGTCTGTATTCGAATGCTATTCAATATATAAAAAAAAAACAAATTTCCTTGGGATATGGATACGAAAAGCTTCCCCCTAATGATGGGAACTTGTGTCGGGGCTCGTACCCACGATTATTTGTAGTTTTCTTGACATATCTGCTATACCAGAACGGCTACAGTAACCTGCAGTTCCGCAGTATTAGCCCCATAAGATTGTTCAAGTGAAAAATGTTTTGTACTGTATTTCCGGTCCAGCACAAATTTCGTAGAAGTATTGAAAAGTTTATTCGCAAGGAGCGCGCGGTAATATTTAATAAATGAAAGCATTTGTCTTCATAAAAGCGGTCGCCACCACGAAGTTTGTTCGAAAAAACTTCTTCATTGTAAATATCAAGAGAATTTATTTAGAATCAATTCTTTGAGCGCAGAATGTCACTCACGGTGTGAGGAAACGTATGTAATCATTTAGAAGAACTTAGTAGTAGGTCTTAATAACGAAATTAGTGTGATTTACAATAAGATCTCAATAGTTATCATCACTAGAAATACAAATATGTGCTTTACAGAAGGGTTTACCATGACTGTCTTCTACCATGACCAAACTACGACGGATTGCAACGAACCCCAAATATGACTCCATTCCCCCAATTTTAATATATTGTTGCATGGTATCCCGATAGTCATCACCACCTTAGAGACAAAAACATATTTTTATTAGAGCCTCTCCATGACCATTTTTACCATGCCTAAAACATCTGGGGTTTACTAAAATGTTGACTTTGACAGAGAATGTCTAAAGATCGCGGACTAATCTAAAACTTCCGAAAACAGTGCGAAAAATTGTACATTAAGGTCTGCCAGAGACTGTCGTCCAAATTTTGCAAAGCGTTAAAAAGTTATATTTTGTCAAGCTGTTCAATAAATTTCCAACAATTCACAATAAACAGTGGATAAACAAACATTACTTTTGTAGTGTAATCATCTGGCCCTTCTGTCACTGTTTAATTTTTCGTTACGAATTTGTCTTTTCCTGACCTTTCGTTTTTTAAATTACATTCAATATCATTCAAAACTATAAACGTTCTCTTTGTTATGGAATTTCTGCTAAACGAAAGTGTTTAATTAAGCGAGTGTTGAGTTTAATTGCGTATTTACCAGTGATTTCGTAAATGGCCTAACTATGGCAAATAGTAAGCGATAGAACCACCAATTACGCTGTATTTGTGTTGATACCATATTGCCGGGATGTAGGGAAAATACGGATATGCCTCGATGTTTCCAAAGCTGAAAGAGAAAAAATTTAATTGAGTGTTTGTTTATTAGGTTCATAAAAGGGGAATTATTAGCTGCTTTCATGTAAGTAATCATAAATGGCATAAGTACTAATTAGGAAGATGCAAACAAATTATAGTATAAATATAGACAAATGAACAGGCTGAAAGTTGAGCAGTCGTACAAATCCGTTCATATAACGCCCCTCACCACCGTACTGACTGAGATATGTTATGCAAGCTACATCTCCTTTGGTCTATATCGCAAAAAAATCTTAAGAGCGACACGAAACGGTAATTGGAAACCTATGTAAAAAAATTTTGGAAAACTTGGCACAGCCTAATGTTATAACATAAATATTAGAACTTCGGTATTTAATACCGTTTTTATTCGTCCTTTTTCCAGTTGTGTGTATTTCAAGATATTAGTGATCAAGCGATACAAACGACCGATGTATCTCATATATTCCTTACTTCATACCTTTCATTTATTTACATTAAATTTAGTAAAACTCAGCACACATTAAGCGTTTGTTAACGTAGGCCCCCTTATAAAAAGAGAGCGCATTGTCACACCTCTTATGGTATCTCCCATATAAATTGACCAATTCCAAGCAAAATGTGATTAAACTCGACCAAGTAACCATGCCTCATCTGATACCTTATATCTTATATACAAAATACCGATTCAATCATTATGCTCTCTATTGTCAGTTCCTTAGAGTACAATACGTACAAAAATCGGTGATCCTTCTATATTTTCTTAGTGAGGGTTTTAGGGAATTTTATTGTGCTTTAATTCAAGGTACTCTTTGATAAGAAGCTAGCGATTTACTACGCTTTTTTTACCCCCTACACTTTTGCTTCAGCGTAAAAATAAGTTGGCCGAAGCTGACAAAAGTTGTGATAACAACAATATTTTAAGGCTTAAGGATATTTGTATGGGGTACATGGAGGAACGAAGCTAATTGCCTTAGTTTTTCCAATTCTATTAAGCGATTCAAAATTTAACGATTGGGTGACTGATAAATACTGCTACGAAGACGTCGCTTATACATGTCGAAAACAATTTTCTTTCGCCGAACGAGAATCACTTTCCACCCTGTGTGGTTTCAACAAGATGGCTCAACCAATCGCGTACGGCAGAATTGCAGTGAAAAATGCCCACTATAAGCTGATTTCAAGAAATTTCACATTCCATTGACCTGCAAGGTCTCTTGACTTTAACGCATTTAATTTTTTTAAGGTTATTGCAAAATTACAAATCAAAACCAAAAGATTCGAATGATCTAAAGCGAAGATTTAAAATGATAATTTACGCTTATTCCGCTGCAGTCCTTCGGCAGTAGTGAATGCGTCGCCGAGCGAGTTTATTAAAGTTTAGTTATTTAAAATAAAACTTATCAAGAAAGTATTATTTTTCCAACGAATAAGGAAAAAGATAATTTACATGAATTAAAGAAAAAGTTAATTGAGTTTCTTAATGTAGTAACATTCATCAACCATCCTATATTTATATTTTTTATAGGTATGTAGATAACATTAGATAACATTTTGAAAGATAGCAGTTTTACGGCATGTAATATCAGATACAATTTTTTAATTTTCAACAATGGACACATCTAATGGAACAAAACTTTAAATTTTTTGTATTTTTTGATAAAATAAGTACTACGATTTTTATAATTTAGTTCAAATTATCTTTAAATCATATAATATGGCCCGGAGGTGCCATTGGGTCGTATTTTTTCGAAACGCTGGATGAACTTAAAAAGGTTCCACTGCTATAACCAGAAGATACCATTGGGTCGTATTTTTTCGAAAATGACGCTGGAGGAACTTAAAAGGTTCCACTACTATAACCAGAGGCGATCATTTAAATGGTGCATAATGCAAGGTCCAATCATTATAAAAGAATAAAAATTTCATTGAAATCATAGCTTTACGTGTGTTTTATTCAACTTTACTTTTGAAACCGTAAAATGGATGACCCAGTATTTGAAATAAAAATAGTACTTTAAGTAAAACTGTCATAATCTACAGAAATTTGGAAAAAAAATTAAACGAAAATTGTACACTTCCCTATAGTTTTTTCGCTTTGAGTACAATTCTTTGACTGGTACTTTTTGGTTTTTATGTTTCGAGTCCTTTATCGTGCCCGAACAGTGTTTTTTATTTCGTAATAAAATATCTTTACATATTAAAGCAGAAAAACATAACATGAAAAACATAAATACGCAGTTTCAAAAAATACAATAATAACGTTTCATTTGCGAATATTTACTTGTTGGTGTATATCTTACATCGCGTAGTCAACCCAAAAAAAATCCTTTTTTCGAAAAGAAATTTATATTTTTTGATTTAGTAGCATGTATAATTGAGTTTCTTAAAACAAGGCAACATTTTCATGAAAAAAGGAATATAAAGCTACATAGTACTTAGTGTCAACCACCTACATATTTAGGGTCGCTCGAAAAAATCAACTCACACCTGAGATGGCAATCGTCTTGTTCCATGAATACAATCTACATATATTTTAGCTTTAGCTCACTTGCCAATATAAACCAAAATTTATTTTACATAAACTCAAACCAACCATGATTTTATTCTAAAAACCTGTTACGTTTCAGTTTTTGGTCGCTGTAAAGAACCAAGCTCTGCTACAGACGGAATATTTTGGAGACTTTCATAAAACAAAACTAAGTTTCATTCTAAGTGCGGACAATCCGAACTTTTTCCATTCCATACAAACATGGTCGTTGAAATAGCGTTTAGCGTGTATTATAAGATTGTATTTAGAGGTGGTTTTGTTTGCCAAGTAGTAAGAAAAGAGCCAAAAAAAAAAAAATAAATAAATAAATAAATAAAAAAAAAACAAATAATTAAATAAAAACATACAGTATTAAACTAATTCCTGGTCCCAAAGGGATTGGCATTTTCAAATATTTGAAGAGATTTGGTAACATTTCGGATAAAAGCGAGAGAAAATAAGTACAGGGTGATTTTTTAAGATTTAAGTTTTTCAGGCTGGCAGCATTGGTTGGTAATGGAGTCCAAACGTCATCTGCCAAAGCGAAAAGTGTACAGTAAACTCTGCCTTTTCATCATGGAAAGACTAACAAACGAGCAACGATTGCAAATCGTTAAAATTTATTATCAAAATTCCTGCTCTGTGACAAATGTGCATCGTCATAATCGACCTGCTGAATCAACAATTCGTGCTGTTATCTCCAAATTTCGCGCCAAATTTACTTTGTTATACATAAAACCATCGACTCGCATGCGTAGAGGGCGTACCGAAGAAAATATTGCAGCCGTAGCGACCCGTGTTAATGACGATCGTGAAATGTCAATTCGTCGCCGTTCTCAGCGATTGGGCATGTTTTGTTACACAAGCACAAGGAAAATTTTACAAAGCCTATAAAATTCAATTCATGCAAGAATTGAAGCCGAATGACCTACCACAACGTCTAATTTTTGGTGAATGGGCCTTACAAAAACTCAATGAAAATCCGCTGTTTTATCGAAAAATTGTGTTCAGCGATGAGGCTCATTTCTTGCTGAACGGATAAGTACACAAGCAAAACTGTCGCATCTGGAGTGATGAACAGCCACGGTCCATTTTTCTTCAAAGACAACAGTGGAAGAAACGTTACCGTCAACGGCGAACGATATCGAACCATGATACGCGATTTTTTTTGCCCCAATTGGCTGAGTTGAACTTGGTTGACATGTGGTTTCATCAGGATGATGCAACATGCCACACTGCTCGTGAAACAATGGATATGTTGAGGGATGAATTTGGTGAGCAGCTTATCTCTCGATTTGGCCCTGTGAGTTGGCCCCCAAGATCTTGCGATTTAACGCCTCTTGATTATTTCTTGTGGGGTTATGTCAAGTCGTTAGTCTATGTGGACAAGCCGAACAGTATTGAAGCCTTACAGAATAACATAACACGCGTTATTCGTGGAATACAGGTCGAAATGCTCGAAAAAGTGACGACAAATTGGACCTTCCGAATGGACATTTTGAGATTGAGCCGGACTACATTTACATGAAACTGTCTTTAAAAATTAAATGGCAAAGACCAATTTATAGATTCCAATAAAAATTTTAATATGTATATGATGCAAATTTGAGTGTTTTATTGGATTTTTAGAAAAACTAAGATAAAAAATCTCCCTTTACAAGAAATAACATTTTTTGCATAATTATTTTTATGAAACCTCTTTCAATAGTCAATTACATAAGCCCTATGCGTGAATGAAAAAAAAACAATGTTTGAAAATATAAAACAAAAATTGACATAATGTTATGATGTTTAATGACGTTTAAAAGCATAAAAAATCCCCCAAAATTATCTATCGCGATCATTAGTTTCCTTTGCTTAAAGAGTCCCTAAAAAAGAGATCTATCCCTCGGATCGGCAACACTGCTTACATCATAAGTTTTCACGGTTTTATGAGAGTGTTAAATTTAACAGCAAAATATGCCCGGTAGCAGACACATTAACAATGACTTTGACGTCATTTGCAAAAATTGAACCATCATCCACTACCATGATTACTTTTGTGTGACATATTCGCAAGTTAGAAACATTATACTTTATGAAAGATTCTTTTACGAAAGTCAAAAAGACGCAAACATTGAAAATAATATTTGAAATACAACGAAAATCAGCCTCTTGATAGACGATAAAGCAGCATTACGTTTTTAGATGACGCATCTTTACAATATCATTTACAAACTCAAAACGAAAATTGAAACTATTTGTCTCAAAAACTGAAATTTAAACATTGATATTATCCGCTCAGTATTTAGATTGTAAATATTTTTTCATTTTTTGATAATCAAATAGAAGAAAAAGGATAAAGTTAACAAAATCGATGCAAGCCTACCAAGGCTCGTAGATCGCTAGTTTCCATCTTTGCAAAGACATCATAAACCTAATTCTATGGGTTTGGAAAGCAACACTTTTATATTTGAGAAAGTGTAAATAATCAACAGTTTATCAACTGTATTGTTCGAATATTTTCGAAGGAATCTGTTTCCTACATTGCAAACGCCTATCGAGGTGTCTCTACCACATACAGCTCGACTATCTCAAAGAAATTACAAATTTTAATGTATTAATAAATGCATTTATTATTATCGTTCTTGAAATCGCCACGTTTAATAGTAGGAGACCATAATTTTTTTCTAAAGCCTAAATTTCTTTAAAGATATTTTTTAACTATTCCTTTACATTGTTTAAAAATTCCATGCCTGAAATGATGTCAAATAGGTTGCCATTTGTAAGAAATAAAAATTTGGAAAGATATTTCCGAATTTATTTGATAAAATTTGGTAGCCTGTAAATTGATGTTCTGTAAGCCAAGGTCCTTTAACAAATCTGTCTTACGTCATATTACATTCTTGTGTAATTAATAGATCTATAATTCAAACACTCTGTTCGTTGTTAATTTTGTTCTTAATTTTTTTTTTCTTTTTTTTTTTGGGCAAAGTTTCAAAAGGTGTGTATCGGATTGTTGATTTATATTATGTTTATACAAAAGCTAAATAAATTTATAAACCGCTATCGTGCAAATTTCTCTAAATTGCTAGACACCCGTTTACAGATCACGTGTGCCAAAGAACTTACCTTAGCCAACTTCGCTGCAAACAAAACATTGCACAATTTTGCATTGTTGTAGGCCATCATACTCCAATATTTCTCCGGTGGAGGAGACAAATGTTGTGGCGTCAAATTGTCAGCCGGCAAGTTGGCAAATCTGAAATGACAAGTAAAACAAGTGACACAAGAAGATACAAAATAGTAAAACGAATGGTTTTGCATTGTTTGCTTTAGTAAACTTTCATTACATGACCGAATGAGTCGCTGAAATGATTAAGTCTATACTATAGACTATTTAAAACCACCAAGTAAAGCGTAGTTATTTATAATGGCTAGCTTTAGTACGCTACAACAAGTACGTAACGTACTACTTACAAGTAAGTAACGGTTTATGCATTTAGTAGTTTCAATACCTGTCATCTGAAGTGTTGTTTATTTTGTGAAAGGTTTGCCATTTACGAATATGGATTGTTTAACAACCGAAGAACGCGTAAAAATAGTTAAACCTTACTACAAAAGTGGTTCAAACGTGGCCATTTTTCGTGCATTACGGGTTGATAACAGTCGTCATAATCGACATAATGTGCAAGGAATTGGCAAGATTATGAAGAAATTTGAAGAGACCGGAAGTGTTACACATGTGCTCATCGCAATGTATGCACTGCCGAAAATATAGTTCCTGTTAGGAAAAGTATAGCGAAAATCCGAATATCAATTCCGAGCGCTTTGGCCGTATGATAACCGACTTTTTTTGCAATGCAATTGAAGATTATGAACTGGACAATATGTGGTTTCAACAAGACGGCGCCACGCGACCAATTTTGACTTTATTGCATGAGAAGTTTCCGGAAAATGTGATGCCACGTTTTGGCGACGTCAATTGGCCGTCAAGATCATTCGATTTGGAGCCGTTAGACTTTTTTTGTGGAGCTACGTCAAAGTCAGTGTTTACATGGATAATCCCTGAACGTTGGAGCATTTGAAAACCAATTATCATCAAATTATCATCGAAATACCGCCCGAAATGTACGAAAAAGTGGTCGAAAAGGATCTATTGCAGGCATGATCCAAGCATTATAATGAAATAAAAGTTTCAGCGAAATCATAGATTTATGTCTTTAATCAAGTTTTCGAATGTTGAAATATGATTCAGATTAGTCTTAAGCTTAGATCCCACTATCGGCGCACATAGCACAATATGTGCCGATTTTTATTGTGCTACATCGGTGCGTTTGACAAGGATTTGGGCAATTACTTTTTGAGCAGTCACATTATCATCGCATATTGTGCTATTTGTTTTCGGTACATGTCGGCCGGAAGAAAAATTTGTGCATAATCTGCAAAACGTGGTCACACTGTCTTTGCTGATTGATTTACAAAATTGAAAATCAATTTCTTATTTTACTGCATTAAAGCGGTGTAATGAAAAAGGTAAGCAAAAAAAATAGTACAATAACTTCAGCGTAATATAATTCTTTGTTTACACATTGATTTTAGCGGAGGGAATGGATTTCTACCAACAGCAGAAAATTGCCACCGGCTTGTATATTGGGGCGTCAATGTTAAAAAAGAAGCAGGAACTGAAAAATAAAATAAATTGCATGGCTGTCCAAAACGGCCAATGTGGTTTTGTATGCGCTGCTCCTTGGCCAGACTTTGGTTTAAGTTTTTTCTTTACATTTAAGAATGCCGTTTTTACGTTAGCCCATTTAGCCTTGCATCCTTCTACACCTTGATGCTCAAACTTTTCAGCAATGGTTTTCCAGGATTTATCTCGTAAGTAACGATCCTTGTATTCCGGGCAAGAGTATTCCCAAATGCATGGATAGGCTTCAACAGCCTGAATAAGGTAATGTGTTGACTCGTTCGTCCAAGATCCGGAAACTCGTGGCCTTTTCCTTTTGTTTTCCGGGTTTGATGTAGACAATTCTTCAAAACTTGTTTCGCCTTCTAAAATTTCGTAGTTTGAATACATTTTTAATGATTTTTTTTGTGACTACGCGTATTCAGTTTAAATTTTCTTTTTTGTGATTCTTCCGCTTTTCTTGTGTTTACAAACAGTGTTGTTCTTAAAAATCGGCGCTAATTGTTAACTTTGATCGGGGTGCAAGTGGCCGATAAAAATCGTCGCATTTTTAACAATTTTATTGTTCCACTTTATGTACAGAGTGTTCACATTATCGGTGCAACAGGGTTGTATTTGATTATTTTTAGTCAGCACGATTTCGGCACAGATTGTCCCATTTTGACAAATGTTGTGACTTCCCACTATCGGCCTATTAAATTTTACAAAAATCGGTACATTGCGCCGATAGTGGGATCCCAGCTTTACAGATAAAACTCTACTGGAGAAAACTCGCAAATATTTATTATTAAAATCGAATGAAGCTATCCGCAAATAGGTTTCAATCTATCACACCATAGTGTGTCATTCCCTTTACATAAAATAATTCTAAACTAATTTTCTACCGGATTAGTTAAGATGAGATTAGAGATAGATTAGATTAGATTAGTTAGTCGATTTGGCTTTCAATGGCTTGGTATGCAAATTAATTGGTATGCAGTTTATAATACGCACTAAAAATAGCTACAAAGTACAACAACCAAATGCCCACAATAACAACAATTCATTAAATACACATATACACATGCATAATTGAAGAAAAAAAATAAATTAAATTTCCATATCTCGTTTGTAGAAAGACAAATCAAAAAACAAAACCCTCACTTGGCTTTGGTCGCGATAACATCCATTCAATGGATGCAACGAAGCAATGCGCCGTCAGCACATGCTCAAGATAGTGGAGCACGCAAAAGTCACGTTTTTGTCAGAGATGGAAGTTTAAAACGATACGAAATTATTGCATGATTGTTGTTACTCGAAATAAAGAGAAATTGATGATCACTCACTTCTCTTAAGTGAAATTTTAACGCCACAGATCCTCTGATCGCTCATAAATACGTAGCTTATGAAGGGCGTTCCACATATATGTACACACACTCTCCAGCGAAAGTTCTTGGAATTATATATCTTATTGATTTACCACCATAAGTACATATTCGGGAAATGTACATAGAATAAGTAGTATACTCGAGGACTTATACTTCAAATAAGTAGTAGTCCCCACAGAAGCAAATATATGAACTGCATAACACATTTCAACAATACCAGATACCATTGCTTATATCATAGCATAGTGTGAAAAAGAAAGATATTTAATAAAGGATAAGCTAAGATGCTTATGACTTTGTCTACCACATATCTACGAGTTTGTCAAATTGATTGGAACTAATATTTCATTTGAGATAGAGACCGTCAACGAAATGTAATTGAACCCGGAAATAGCTTCGATTTTTCCAGTTTGCCACGTATCAAAATTATACATTTCCACAAAAAAAATTTTATAAAATGTTGTTTTTTCCAAAAGACACTTTCAACAATTTTGATGGACCTGAAACGTAATTGGATACCACTTCCATTACGTTTCAGTTGCTGATACCTTTTATTTGTATTTCTTTTAAGGTCTTTCAGATAAAAAAAACACACAACATTTTTAAACAGTTCTGACAATTTCTGAGAACCTGGTGCTTAAAATGTAGGAAAAATTTTTTTCCAAGTATTTTTAATTTTTCTCTTTCTCAGGTTTCCGGTACTTCATATTAAGAAACGAAACTGCATTAAATTATATTTCACTCGAATCAAAATATATGTTTCACTATGTTCTGACAAAGAAACCGAATGTACGAGGTCCTTTCAAAAAATAAGATCAATGTTCATTTCTCTCAAAAAATATTTATTTATTCATCAATTTATATTTCACGTTAACAACTGATGAAAACATTGAAGCAGTAAAGAAAATGATTTTGGATAATCGTCGAATCACTATTAGAGATGTTGCTGATGATGTTGGCATATCGTTCGGCTCATGCCAAGCAAATTTTACTGATGTTTATGGCATGAAACGTATGGCAGCGAAGATTGTTCCAAAATTGCTAAATTTTGAGCAAAAACAACGTCGCATGGACATCGCTCAAGAGCTGTTGAACGTCGTCAACGACGATCCAGATTTCCTCAAAAAGGTGACGAATCATGGGTGTATGGCTGTGACATTGAAACCAAAGCCCAATCATCCCAATGGAAGCGTCCAGAAGAAAGCACGTCAAGTTCGGTCAAATGTGAAGGTTTTGCTCACTGTTTCCTTCGATTGCAATGGCGCACAGTGAGATTCTAAGTGCAAAAAGTCTATTTTTCGACTGTAAAATATTAAAAATGTAATGATGCAATTTGGTACGGAATTGTTTAGTTAAGAGAAATTCATCATTGCTTTTTTGAAAAAAATAATTTTTTTATCGCAAAATAATTACTTAAAAATGCTTGGGAGAAGTAAAGCGCAAAACGACTAAGATTTTAATGCAACTTGAGGGCCTGTATATGCATATTTGTTGTTCGTTTAACTATTTTACGTCATGATGTTCTAAAAATATGGTATTTTGTGATTCTTTAGGAAAAAAAGACTACTGGATAGCATAAATAGTTTCGAAACTATTTAAATTTAAAAAAGCCCTACAAATTTCAGTGTTCTAAGTTTTCCTTGGATGAAAAAAAGGTTAGCTCCGGCGACCTCCATGCTCTGACTGCAATAAAATGAAGGAAGGATTTATAGGAAAAAATCCTTATAATATTTTATACTGCTGAACAAAGTAATAATTTTTATGAAAAAAGTCACAAGAAATTGCGCTACAAATTAAGCAAAGAAATAAAGACAAAACACGTATATGGTGCATACTTTTAGGCGATGGGCATGGCCAATTTGGATGAAACTTTTCAAAATTTTTGTTTCCGTAGTACAGATGATCCATGCCAAAATTTCTACCTAACAGAATAAAATTTATACGAAAATTTCATTTTGAGTTGTATGGGCGGTGGGCGGTGGGCGTGGCCGATTTGGATGAAACTTTCCAAAATTTTTGTTTCCGTAGTACAGATGATCCATGCCAAGTTACAAAAATTTCTACCTAACAGAAAAAAATGTATACGAAAATTTCGACGGGCGTGATCGATTTGGATGAAACTTTATATTTTTGCTACTCTACGCCATAAAACGCTCTATGCCGAATTTCAAGACTCTACGACAACTCCTTACATTTATTGCACAAAAATGTATGAAGCAATCCCACTGTGTGGCGTGGTGCGTCATGAATTTTTGCCACAAGGTGGTAAGGTTAATAAGGAATACTACCTTGAAGTTATGCGCCGTTTGCGTGAAGCAATTCGTCAGAAACGCACAGAATTGTGGAAAAACCAATCATGGGTTTTGCATCATGATAATGCACCAGCTCACACATCGATGCTTGTGCGTGAGTTTTTGGTCAAAAACAAAACCGCAATCATGCCTCAACCACCGTATTTACCGGACTTGGCACCCGCTGACTTTTTCCTATTCCAAAAACTGAAGACACCGATGAAAGGAAAGCGTTTTGCTACGATTAAGGAGATAAAAGAAATATCGAAACAGGAGCTGTTGCCGATAACAAAAAGCGCGTTTCAGAAGTGTTTCGAGGATTAGAAGAAACGCTGGCACAAGTGTGTTATATCTAAGGGGGACTGCTTTAGAAGAAATAAAATAGAAATTGATGAATAAATAGATACTTTTTGGAAAAAATTGAAAATAACGGTTATTTTTTGATCACACCTCGTACAATGAAATAGAGGCTGTTTGCATACCTGGCATCATAGGCATAGCAAGGGGGTGCTGGAGGGCTAAAGCCCTTTTATAGCACCCCCTTAAGGTTTTCAGAGTAGGTGCATTAAATGAATTTAGCCATCCGGAATAAATGAATCCACCCATAGAGAATTTATTGTTACGTCAATGCCTGGTATCTACCTGAAAGTAAACATTCCTCATGTCCCAATTGGTCTTGTAAGATGACTTCAACAATATCGCAGTACGAAAATTCGTTTGTCCAATATTTTATAATGGATATAGACGGTGCAGATTTTCTATATATTATTCAAATTACATCTCATCGTTCATTTTATTTTTTTAGAAACAGGAATCCAATGACTGCTCTGTATTCGAAGTTGAAGCTGTGACAAAAATCAGCTAATGGGTAATGACTATTAAAGAAATGTCGACTGAATACTAGTAATATTTTCATTCTTAGGCGTTTTTTCAGTCTCCCTTCGTATAATCCAAACAAATAATACCTTCTAATCAGAACGGATATTTTAGTTAGGTAAACTGACTTCCAAAAATCAGATCCCACAAAAGTGGAACTGGGTCAGAAGGGCGTAATGAACTGCTATGCTTCTATAAACAAAACACTTTGAATTAAACCGCAATAAGAGGAGCAAAATTATAAATTTCTGAAGATCTGCGCTTAAAAATTATAGACCAGCACTGATTTTTGCTAAATCGGTCAATTCGTATGTGTGATATCAATGTTCAATCGCAGTACTAAGTGCTTGATGCCTGTTAAATTATTCTGAATATAGTAGTATTAAACCGAATCTAGGAATATACGAATTAAATAATGTAATTTGCATGTGAAGTGACAGAGAGGGCATGGTTATTTTGTTGATTTTTTCATTTTTTATCAGGCATTAGAAATCAATATATAGCTGACAAGAATTTATTTAATTTGCGAAATAGATATTACAGGGAAGAACTAGAATTCGGTAAATCAGTTAATTTGTATGGAAGATACCAGCATGGGAGTGCCAATGCCTTTCGTTATCAGAACTCGGTTTGTCAAACGCACGATATTTGCCAAACTTGACTGAATTTAGCATAATTAATTGAAAAACATGGACGTGAGAATGTATGGCTATAAAACAATGTATCGGGTGTTTAGAGTTAAACATGTTTAATAAGATAAGAACGGTCATGGTTTTTCCTATAACGTTTGTTTAGGTATTGCATATTGATTCCACATGTATCGCCTGCTACATTTTACGCCTTAAGCTAAGAACAACATACATAAAAGTCCACTTGAGAAAATCGTAAACAGTTTAAGATATGAAAGGCTAAACCGTAAGGAATAATAAGAAAGACCCTTAAACAATTGCTGGTCCGCTCTTATCGTCTGCGTGTGTGATGTCGCTCTGTGCGGTATGCCATATGGAGCATTAGTGATAATGATTATCAATAGTTTAGTTTGTGTACTGTTCCTCTAATTTGTAAGCATGTTTTAGAATTATATAAAATCAGTTCTTGTAAAAGACTCAGCAAAACGTACGGTCTTATTATTTAAGGTCGCGCTAAACAATAGACAAATATTAGGTTGCCGCAGACTACTAATTGGGAACTATAAATACAATTTTAAAATATTGTAAATGTGCAATTTTTAAAAATCAGCAAATTTACATGGGAAGTACTAGAAGAGGCATTTTGAAATCCGAAATGCAAACGTAGCGTAAGCCAAACTTAACTAGATTTAGTGTAACTGCCTGAGAGATATGTATGTACATATATATCTAACGGCAAGTATTTATGTGGAGGGCGTCAGGATGGGTTAACCGATAAATTTTTAGAATTACGCCAATTCAATACAATAGATAAAAATGTAATTTACCGCAGTCTACGAATTAGGAATTATACGATTCAAATTATTGGATAAAAAACTATACCTAGGTAAAAAATTAGCCGCAATTCTATGGATCCAGGGAGATTTATAAATCTTCTTCTTATAACGCAACGTAATAAGAACAACTCTAATTAACAGTGTAAAAAAGTCCCATCTTTTTCATTGGTTTAATTTAAGACGCACTCACTTGAGACGATGAGCTCAATTCACTTGAGCTCAATTTTACGCACGTTGTTTTTCTATGAAAACTTGGATTCATTCGTATTTTGTAGTTTCGAATCAACAACATTAGACCCAGGCGTGCGAGTTCATTGTTATTAATAAAAAGAAGAAAACAAAAAACAACAGTCGTTTGAGCTCACGCCTATGTACATACATATGTAATCGAACTGTAGCAATGAATGGTAAATGGACTTTGGACCCCGGTCATCCAAACGTAAAACCAGACAAAAACACAATCGAGAATTCACACAAATTCAGACACAAATGGCAGTTGCGGCTAAGTTGCTGGCGCAGAAATATAGCAGCAGCAGCTACAACTCTATGTCATTCAATTTACGCCAATGGAATTTGAGCGCAGACCTCTGTCGCCAAATCGACTCTTGATTGCGTCCACTATACTGGACAGTAGTTGTGGCGCTGTGTGATTATACATAGAAATGCGAAATGAAAACAAAAATTCAGATGAGAACTACAATCACAACAAGAATAACAAACATGAGAGTCCAAAAGAAATTATAATACAGAGTTATCCATTTAGTGGTTTCAAAACAACCGGTCTGTCATCTGAAGTGTTATTTATTTAGAGAAAGGTTTGCAATTACGAATATGGATCGTTTAACAACCGAAGAACGCGTACAAATATGTAGTTAAAATTTACTACAAAAGTAGTGATTCAAATGTAATTTGACGTTTTGGCGACGTCAATTGGTCATTGACGCCGTTAGACTTTTTTTGGGGGGGAGGGAGGCTATGTCCAAAACCGTGTTTACGCGGGTAATTAATTCTCAAACGTTGGAGCATTCGAAAACTAAAATACGAGGTGTGATAAAAAATAACCGTTATTTTCAATTTTTTCAAAAATCATTTATTTATTCATCAATAACTATCTTGTCCCCTTCAAAGTAATCCCCCTCAGGTATAATACACTTATGCCAGCGATTTTTCCAATCCTCGAAACACTTCTGAAACGCGCTTTTTGGTATCGACAACAGCTCCTGTTTCGATTTTTCTTTTACCTTCTCAATCGTAGCAAAACGTTTTCCTTTCATCGGTGTCTTCAGTTTTGGGAAGAGGAAGAAGTCAGCGGGAGCCAAGTCCGGTGAATACGGTGGTTGAGGCATGATTGCGGTTTGTTTTTGGCCAAACCTCACACACAAGCTTCGATGTATGAGCTGGTGCGTTATCATGGTGCAAAATCCATGATTGGGTTTTCCACAATTCTGTGCGTTTCTGACGAATTGCTTCGCGCAAACGGCGCATAACTTCAAGGTAGTATTCCTTATTGACCCTACGACCTTGTGGCAAGAATTCATGATGCACCACGCCATTGCAATCGAGGAAAACAGCAAGCAAAACCTTCACATTTGACCGAACTTGACGTGCTTTTTTCGGTCTTGACTCTTTTGGACGCTTCCATTGGGATGATTGGGCTTTAGTTTCAATGTCATAGCCATACACCCATGATTCGTCACCAGTTATGACCTTTTTGAGGAAATCTGGATCTTCGTTGACGACGTTCAAACGTTCCTGAGCGATGTCCATGCGACGTTGGTTTTGCTCAAAATTTAGCAATTTTGGAACAATCTTAGTTGCCGCACGTTTCATGCCTAAAACATCCGTAAAAATTGCTTGGCATGAGCTGAACGATATACCAACATCATCAGCAACCTCTCTAATAGTGATTCGACGATTATCGAAAATCATTTTCTTCACTGCTTCAATGTTTTCATCGGTTGTTGCCGTGCTCAGGCGACCAGGACGAGCATCGTCATTGACATCTTCTCGGCCTTCCTAAAACCGGTTATACCACAATTGAACTTGTGTTCTGCTCATAGTAGACTCGCCAAACGCCACAGTCAACATTTCAAATGTCCTTGCACATTTAATTTAATTTTTTAAACAAAATTTAATACAGTTTCTTTGATCCATTTTTTCCAATAGTAAAATATCGAAGAGCACACCAAAACATGACTAACCTTTTTATCTGTCAAAAATAAACTGACAATCCAAAATGGCTGATATTGTCAACATACATAACAGACATGTGTATCAGCATAACGGAAAAAAATGCGAAAATCGAAAATACGTAACTCACGAAATTTGAAAATAACGGTTATTTTTTGATCACACCACGTATGTCAAGTTATTGCCGAGATACCGCCCGAAATGTACAAAAAAGGTGTAGAAAACTACCACAAAAGGATCCATTGCTGCAACCAATTCAGGGGGCGGTCATTTAAATGATTTTGTATTTCGTACATAATAACAAGGTCCAAGCATTATAATGAAATCATAGCTTTATGTGTGTTTTAACTTTACTTTTGAAACCCTAAAATGGTTAACCCTGTACAATATTGTGCGGTCAGTACAGCCTAAAAAAGCTGCAACAGAAAACCGGCCGGTTTGAACTTTGAGTTTGTTTTGTATTTTGTATTAAGTTTTGGACTTCTGCGCAATTTGTTGCTATGACGCAGTTTAAGTCCCTCTTAACAAACGAAACCAAAAGTTATTTCCCTATACCGATTTCAGACGCTTCAATTCCACAAACAAATCTATCTGTGATTGCAATTTATGACCAGCAATTCAAATAATTCATATTAATGAAACGTCAGTCCTCGTTTATCAGGCGCTTGACTAAGAAACGAATTAAAGTTCAACTGATTTCTATTTTTATATTTACTGCAGCAATCGATGATTATTTGCAATGTTTTAATCAGCAAAATGATACAATTTAAAATCACTAACTGTACTACATAATTCAATAATTTATAGCGTGGGGTTGCCATATGGAACACAAACATTGTGGCAATCCACAGCAGGTAGCCTGTTTGAACTGCGATAACGGTGTTAGTCTTCCTTTATTCAACATCGAGCATGAGAAATTTGTGTATAAAAAAATCCCTATAAAATCTTATGAACTACGAGGAACAGCGTTTCGTATGGAGCTGAGGTCATTGTAGTTTCTATAGTTAATAGGGAGAAAAATGTAATATACTTTACAATCATATTTTTACTTATTTTTACTTTACTTAGGTAGAGAATTGAAGTAAGTTCCTGTCATCGGTTAATCGTCATCAACGAAAACTTCCATACAGACTATGGCTAATCTGTATAGCGATGAAAATGAGCTTTCTGGGAAACATCAAACATTTTTGCAGCGAACTTTTAAGTATTAAGACCTACTTATATAAACGTGCTATTATATTATAAAATCGTAGACATGGTCAAATTGCCTACAACTGTCCATGTTTATATTTTAGTCCGAAAAAAAACTTTCGTGTACTACTCTGATTTTTGATAGTTTTGAATTTTAGTTAATTATTTTTATTTTGTTTGTTATCATTATTTATGTTATTATTATTATACAAAATGTATATCCAAGTGCCCGAAACATAAAAACAGTTATTTCATAAAAATGCAACCGATATAGCCAATATGATAAGATATTGTTTCAGAGATCGATAAACAAACAACATGGTGTGACAAAATTAACAATAAAAATGTAGGAAATTAATATTTAAAACGAATCAAATCTATTTAAAAATAAAAACAACAAATTGGGCCACCCTTAATTGCAGTCTTAACGAGTCAACAAAGCCATTATAGATGAATAAACCTGGTGTTCAGCCCAAAATGCGATTGTTAATATTTATAATCATCAATTTGTTGATGCTGATTTGTTGACAGCTGACTTATAATTATCTGATTAGATGATGTATGTATGATTAAAAGTATGATGAACGAATAAAAATAAATCACCAACTTTTGCATTTGCCATTTCAAAGTCCAATTGTTTGTTTTTATTCGAATTGCGCAAACAAAGTTTACCGAAAGATTAGATAATCCAACAAGTCTACCGGAAGCGGTGTAAACTTCATATCAGTTTCGCCACATCTGGAGCAATCAATATTTTATATGTTGTCAAAGTAAACATATTTTCCTTATAAATCGAAGAAAATAACACAATGCATCAGAATGTATAACAAATATTAAAAAGCCAATTAATAACATTATTAATGGTGTATAAGTCCACACTTGGGACTTGTTTAATTCTAAATGGAATTATGAAATAAATTGATTGTACTGAGTTTAACTCGGATATTACGTAAGAGATTTAGACAGTTTTTCTCGCAGTTTAGATCGGCAAGCAACCGAAAAACCGCAATCCGCATCAATACGAAAGGGAAGAGATATAATGCAATGTTAAACTAACTATAA
Organism: Philornis downsi; assembly: GCA_019455685.1. Taxonomy (NCBI): domain Eukaryota; kingdom Metazoa; phylum Arthropoda; class Insecta; order Diptera; family Muscidae; genus Philornis; species Philornis downsi. The sequence continues at coordinate 98,028 of JAHXMU010000298.1, read as the reverse complement.
TGCAATAGTTAAAAGTTTCAATCTGCATTTCCGCACCTACGATAAGGGATCCACACTAGTTTCTTTCATCGCAGGGAAGAATATGATACACGGAAAACCAGATTGATATTGTGGTAATAGGTGTAAAATATACTTCTAGTACCGTAGATGTTTGTGTATTCTGTGCAACTAACATATACGAGGATCACCAGTTGCAGCTTTTGTACGTGCAAGATTAAGCGCAGCGAAAAATTTACTTAACCAAATAAAGTGAAAGCTAGACGTCGCTGAGCTCCATATCCCAGAAATAACCACAATATACTCCATCAAACTCTATCGATTACTATAACAAACCGTCCCTAATTGTGGTGTTCCTGACCCACAATAGCAATATGTTTCGTATTCGATGGCACCTGCTGCAAAAACCAAACTGAGATATAAAACCCCATTTTCTTACAAGCCCTGACATGATGAGGAAAATCACATAGTATCTGAAGAAAAAACATGCTGTACACATAGCAATGCTGTAGGCAGTTGTAACTTGTTCTGTGATTGAACGCTATAAGAAGAGTAGAAAATAAAGGTTACTAAATAAAGAAGATGATTCTAAGAACAACTGTAGTAAACATTGTTGATACTACCACTATTCAACAAAAGCTTTATGTTTGCGAAAACTGCGATATGCTACTGCAGTCTTCTTACGTATTGAAAAGAAATCAGCAAAAATGGACCCAAAATCCAGTTATAAATTCCGTTTGGAACGTTGCGTGAACCTTGATAACTATAACTTCATAGCGGTGAATGATCTCATCGATCTTGGTTCGTTCGGTAATAAATTTAATGGCGTCTGCCCGTTACAGGAAGCTACATTATCTTTTATATATGTGAAACTACTATGGAATCACTTAAAATCAATTTTGTGAAATGCTTAATGCTGCAAATATTGTACCAATTTGGAGAGATATTTATGCGGAGCTTTAACTTACTCTTCGGCGGGAAGTCGGTTAACTCATTCATATCGAAGCTAGTGATGATAAACGAAACAGCGCTATTTTTCATCACTTCGTTTTTTGATATGTGGTTCCAACATGTAAAAGAAACACTATTTGCATGTACATCATTTCTATCACAATACAACCGGTATAACTCCAATTCCTTATTCCAATTCACTGACAATTTTTCAAAGATCAACAAACAAACGTCAGGGTATAATGAAAAAAAACAAAAATAAATATTTATGAAATGGACGTTTACAAAACATTAACCTTATTGAAGAGACAAAGCAAGAAATTAATGCTTTGAATCGCTCTAAACAAAATAACAAACACATTTAGTAGTGAACTCTCAAGCCGCAATTACCAATATTTATAATCTCCAAAAAATTCTGCTAAAAATACAATTTTGACTTCTTAATTATTATAAGAATTCACCAACTTTCACAGTTGTTTATTTTTATCCCCATTTTGCAAACAAAGGATATCTCATTTAAAATAGTTAGATCACCAGATAAATCTACCGGAAGTACTGCAAATTTTATATTAGTTCTAAATTGATAAATCTGTAAAATGTTGCTAACATAAATATACATATTTTCTACATAAAATAAAGTAAATAATTCATGCATCCAAACGATGCAGACGGAGATTTCAAAACCAATAAATAACAGCATTAACAATGTATAAGTTTAGGGTTGGGACTTATTCATTCGGTATGCCTTTACTGTGGTGAAGGCAAACACATACCTATACATGTGAAGGTAGTAGAATAGTATTATACTGACAATCCTCTTTAATGAAGATAATATCTCAAGTATGCATAATTTTTCTATCGAAAATGTCTAAGGCTACTCTAAGACGCGATTAAACGCGTTATATAAGCAGATAACATCTGTTACTGGAACTCAAATTTTGCACCCGATTGGCGGATGTCTTTGCCAAATACAAAGAATACAGAATTCAACTGTTACGTCGGCTGGGTCATGTTGTGTAGATGGACAAAGATCTAGGACAAAAACGTATTCGAAAACGAAATTGATGGACGTCGCAGAAGGCGGATGCTAAAAATCCGTTGAAACTGCGAGGGTTTTTGAAACAATACCATAACTTGGTGTAACGAATTCAAAAAGGTGCGCAGAAACCTGAAGCGCTAAAAAGTCTTAGGTGCGTCTGCTTAACTTATAATTTCTTAAACAAATATTTTTAGTTTTCATTGATAATACTGGGTTTTCAAATGAAGTTCAAAAAAGTGATATTTACCCCATTTTCATTGTTATTATGAGAATTATACATACGGGATGGCGCATTAATTGTGCTGCAATTAGAAATTCAAATAATTC
>JAHXMU010000298.1:6784-85714 GCA_019455685.1 Philornis downsi | reverse complement strand
CCCCCTTTTACTTTTCCGCCTTCTACTTTTCCCCTTTTACTTTTCCCCCTTTTACTTTTCCCTCTTTCACTTTTCCCCCTTTCACTTTTCCCCCTTTTACTTTTCCCCCTTTTACTTTTCCCCCCTTTTACTTTTCCCCCTTTTAAATTTTCTTAAATATAAATGGGAAATTTCATTTCTCAATTATAAATGGAATGTTGTCCTTTATATTTGGAAATAGTGCCGTTCGAACAAATATCTATTGTTGCTCACAATTTATCTTGCCTTCTTGTACTAAAAACAAAAGGTTTTTAATGATATGCCGTGAGTAGGAAAAAGATAGGCATAAACAAGAAATCGATTCCAGTGTTGTTGAAACCATTTTATAGGTAAGTACCCAAAACGAACAGTTTCGACGAGTTTCCCCATTTTTTCTAATTTCACAGGTCCCACATAAGCAAGATGTGAATTGATTGTAAATGTTTCCATTAATTGTTGTAGTATAAAATTAACAACAACAAAATGCAAAGAATAATAAGTGCATAAATTATTTACTGCGTCGCAATAATCTTAGTAGAAATGATAAGGCATACTATAAGAAAGGCATCGTGGCTACAGTAATAAGAGATATCAAATATTTAGTCTGCGAGGAGATCAGAATAACTAATCATTAAATAGCTTCATTGTTTAATATGCGTGATTGAGCAGCGGTTGTGTGATTAATTTTCTCAATTAGTAATTACGATATGAAATGTTTTCTATATTACAGTTATTTGCTGCTACGAGTATAAATTAAGATTATTCATAAAGTCGAGATATAGCTGTTTTCTTTTTAACTATTTTAAAATCCATGCCAGAAAGTAGGTTCATGTGGGCGCTATTTGTACACATTGCGTCATATCGAGTTGAATCCAATTGTTTCACAAAACGTTTTATGCTCAGCAAATTTCTCTTTGTCACCTTCCTTTGTTTGTCACCTTTTTTGTGAACTTGATTCAACATTAAACTAGAATTAACAAACTGAACTCGAATCTATTTGTAATCATATGTAATTATACTATATTGTATGTTTATTGTCATTGATGGAAAGCGGGAAATAAGTAAACAAAGCTAAAATCAAAACAAAAGCATAATCGTGCTTAAGAATTATTTTTTCAAGGTTCAGAAACAATTGAAAAGTTCAATCCGACAATCAATCGGTTATTATCGCCTAGAAACTTTCAAAATGAAATGGGAATATTTACTAACGAAGATAAAATTATTTTTCAAAACTTGTTATTTTTATTTATATTTATTTATATTTATTTTATGGTTTATTTGTTCTTTTCTTTAGCATTTAGCATCTTAAGAAACGTAATCTGATTGAATTGCAAAAAGTTCGCCTAATTGATTTAACGCCGCAGAATCAACAGAAATAAAGAAAATATTATTTTTTCGGTTATCAGTATTTGATCAAGCTATTATCGGTGGAGTTCAACCTGCCATTCAAACCCATTTTGTTAGGTTTTCTTTAAACTTACAACGGGAAATACGAGCAAAGCTAATCAGTCAAATACCTCAATGCTGGCAACACCGATGATCATTCAGCTTCTTTACCTACCCCTTTCGTGTTTTGAAAAGTAATTGCATAGTAAATATTTGACATAGTATGACTGACTGCATAATTTTATTAATTGCAGAAATTTCAGTGAAATGTACTGGCTTACATATTCTTTGACTAAATTCCCTTCTGTGTTGGTCTAAAAGTTTGGGGAGTTTTGAAAATCGCCAAAAAAAATTATACAATACAAAAATTATAATCTTCTTCTTCAACTTGTATGAGCGTAATTCACGTTAAATTATGATAAATTTATTGCAATTGAATGCAGTCCAGCAACTAGAGATTAGAGCGCAAAATTAAATTTCAGAAAATCGGCCAACTAGTTTTGCAAGCACTAGAAGGGACCGTGATAATACTGTATTTTTTATTTTCAGACCCATTCTAGCAGGCGTTCAAAATGTATCATGTTACGTACAATTACTGAATTTAGAGCAAATCATATGAACTTAAGGATATGTGTATTCAATCGATCATTTACATGGAAAGTAGCAGAAAGAGCGGGGTTACTTGGCCGATTTTTCTCAAGTTTCACAGAGGGTTATAAACGAGTATAATGAATAAAAATGTGGACTTCTGCAGAGATATTTAATTCTGAAAAATAAATCAGTTTATACGGGGTACCAGAGCAATGTGGCAATTTGTTCCTTTTTCTTTTTGAGACCCAACTTTAAAAAAATGCTCAATGTATACCAACCAAATTTGACTAAATTAAGTGCAACTAAATAAAAGATATGAGCCAAAGAATATATGGATAAAATGGATCATTCTAGTGGGGGGCACCAGAGGACCCGTGGGCAATCGTTGTTCGTTTTTCTTCAAATTCCGCTAAGTATTATAAACTTATATAACCAGTCAAACTTTAAATTACTCCAGTCTACGCATGATGACTTACAGAAAAATATTAAACTTTGAAAAATCGCTCAATTTGTAGGGGAGAAGAAACGTTGGTCGATATAGTCCACTTGCAATCCCTGGATATGATCTTTGCCACGTTTTAAGGAGCTTCATAAAGATATGCTACAGTTGTCCAGAGTTGTCACAAAGATATGTACCAGTCAGCCAGGCAGACAGACATCACACAGTCCACTTAAAAAGTCACGAAGCTCATTTGGTCAAAATATACCTGATGTTACATTTCTGGATGTTACATTTTTGCTGTATTCGAGTGAAGTTATAAAAAGTGGACTAAATTGTCAGAATCGTTAATAAATTTTTATATATATACGAGTATACTTGCATTTTGGGGACTTTTTTATTTCGGAAATTTTCCGAATATTTATTGATTCTATTTCAGGAAAACAATTTTGTCCAAACAACCGGAGACATGCCGGTTTTGATATATTAAAAGAGACATTAAAAAACAAATTCACTTGCATCCCATGAATGGTGATGGGAGATCTTGCTATGAATCTGAACTTCAGTTTGAGAAGATTTTACTAGATTTTACGATAGCTCTACTTCTCAAAATGTTCCTCAGATATATTAATATATAGGATGGCGCATAAGTAACGCTAAGATTTAATCAGTGAATTCATTTTTTGTTTAAGTCTTTTTTTTCGTCTCTTTACAGAATTAATTAAATAATACTTGGGAAATTTATGATGGAAAGGCTCAGTACAAAACAAAGAACCAAAGTTGTTCAATTTTACTTTTAAAGTCAGCATTAGATTATTCTGATCATATCGAAATGCTCCAAGCGCTTCAACAATTTACCGATTGGTTTAAAGTTTTAAACAACAAGGGGCTGTCTGTGATCTTCCTCGTACAGTTCGAAATGAAGTGATCATTGCTCGAGTGCAAGCAAGTATTGAGGAAAACCCCGAAACTTCCATCAGGCGACGTTCTCAGCAGTTAGAGATGTCTAGGTGGTCTTTGCAAGGAATTTTACATATGTTACATCTTTTCCCATATAAGATGCAATTGCAATTGCACAAAAACGCATTCAATATAGTCACCGTTAACGTTACTTATGCGCTACCCTTTATAACACGCTGGAAGAAAGATTTGATGATTGTACCATGATCACTTAGAGAATTCCCGAAAAACGTAGTCAACTTTGACAACCTGCAGTTTAATCCGTTTTGGCATATGGCGTTTAAAAAATGTTTGGTACTTCCCAAACGGCTTGCTCTACAAATTTACTACAAAGAATCCGATCAGCATTTTGAGAGACTTCTAATTATTATTATAATTGTGCGAAATTCTATTAGAAGTAATTCTTAGTCTCATCGCTTAGGAAAAAAATCGTTTAGGCAATCAAATTTGCAATGAGTTCTGCCAAGATATTTGATTGCTTTCTTCTTTCAATTTGGATGATTTTTTTGCTAGGCATTTGGGAAAACTGCGATCAATTATGATTTCATGAGAAAATAATGAAATACAGCCCATATTCGGAATAATCCTGAGGAAATTGTACAATGACCGTTCAAACTATTTGTTCGCTTTGGATACCGCATAAATTGAAAGTTGGCCAAAGAAGATTATTTTGTTTAATACAATGAAAAGTCTGAAATACTGATTTTACACCTAATGATTTTTTTTTTACTTCAGTACGTGAAGACAATTTTGGATGACAGGAAGAGCAGTTGATGAATTTGTAAACGCATTTTAAGATATATTAACCATAACGGAAAAAGTGCTAAGATTGGCTATAGAGAAGACAATAAATAGTACGAAAAGAAAAAAACAATAAAATTATTTATAATAATTATTATTGTTCTCCGATATTCTGAACACGTTAACGGCAAAGTCGTTGCTCTCAATTATTATTATTCATCTTACAGCCAGATTTAAACAAAGGAATAGCAAAAGATTCCTTCTCACGATATGGAAAGAACACTTTCATTTAGCGATTCATTCAAGATTATAATCAGTGGGTAATTTTAAAGAGTCACTGTGCTGGTTTAAAATTAAATACACATTTCTAGGGAAAAAAATAGCCAAAGCAGTACTGTGGAAACAGCAATTTTATAGAAGATGACTGTTTATACCTATATATTATATCTTATAAGGTTTCCAGTAAAGTGATCAAACATTAGGAAGCACAAATAACAAAATAACCAACAAAAAAAACATTGTTTTTCTATCGGTTAAATTCGAAAAATTTCGAAAAAAATTTTCTTTGCAGTCTAGTTCTTATCTTTGCAATTGAACTCAGCAAAGAACATAATAGTAAAAAAAATACAAGGTAGATTCCGAATACATGTTTAAAAATATTAAAAAAGTTATCACAGCCTCTGTCCAAAATAGTTGTTGAGTGCTATGAGACTGGATGTTGGGTTGGCAAAAAAATAATTTCGGTTTTTTTCAAACAGACGGTGCTTTTATTATTTTTGAATTTGTATAGCTCAACTGGTAAATTGTTTTTTATACTGTTATACAGATGGCATTTTAAACTTCAAATTGTGATATGTCCCAATATTTTCAGTGGTCTGTTTACTTTTAAATCACACATTGGCCCAAAAAAATAATTGTTTTAACCACTTTTTGCTATTTCATTTTAGAAAAAGCAAAGAACCGTGGAAACACACCGTGATATTTGTATATAATATATAATATAGTATAATAGACGTAAAAAATTTGGATGCCCTAAAATGACGCACGCGTCAAAATTGGTTCACAAAATTCAATTCTGGAATTCATACTGAAAGGCCACGGGGCGGCAGGCCATATGAAATTCATGAATATGAAATCAGAGTCGTTATCGGGTTGGACCAACGAGTGCCACACACGATTATTAAAAACCATTTTGGAATAGTCAAAAAGCATGATATGTGGGTCCCACGCAAGCTAAAGAACATCCGCTTAACAAAGCGGATAAGTAGTTTCGATTTATTACTTAAATGAAACTAATGTGATCCCTTTTTGAAACTTATTTTCACTGGCGCTGTAAAATAGATTCCTTACAACACTGTCAACTGAAAGAGATCCTGGTCCAAGCAAAATTAATGCGCTCAAACTTTATCAAAGACTGAATTGCAATTGCAGTTGCCACTTTGAACTTTGAACTGCTTCCAAGAAATCAAATCATACATTCTGAGGTCTATTGACAACAATTGTTTCACCTGTATTGGTGAATCACAAGAGCGAGATTTTCACTAAAACAACGCTAGGGCTAACACAACTTTATACTCTCAAAAAAAAAAAAAAAATATATTGGAGCTTAGGCGGGAGGTTTACCACATCCATCTTATGGTAATTATCTGGTTCTATCGGATTTTCATTTATTCCGGAGTCTGCACGATTTTTTGTAGTCGAGGAGCTAAAAAAACGAGTATTATGCTGGATACGATCATCATATGATAATTACATTTTAGATTAAAATAAATAAATAAATAAAATAAATAAAAAAATGTTTGAATCAAAAATTTGAAATTAAGAAAAGCGAATTTACTGGTATGTACATCGAATTCATCGAATCTACCGAATCTCTTTTTCTCAATTCTTTCCTTTCATTGCGAATCAATAAATGAGATAAAAATCTAAATTTATGCAGCCTACCAGTTAGATATTTTTTCTTCTGTGATTTCTAGTCGCTAAGTTTCTATTCACAATATATTGCCTAGTAATTGTCCGTAATCTTTGGAAAACTTGATAAAGTAACCACGCTTCTTGTGATATTTGCTTGGCTTCCTATTTTTCCAGCTGCCAAATTGGCACTTATTTTCAGTTTGGTGAACTAACTATTGATGATGACAATGGAAAATGGTGTTATCATACCCTATCCGGTATCTACCATAGAAATTAACAGTTTTATCGAAGATTTTATCGTAGATTACAGTGGCGTAAATTTTTATCATTTGTATTCTATTGGAATGCTTCGTAAAATTCGAAAAAATTCAAGCGGTAGCCATCCCCTATCGGATAACTTTCACACAAATTCCATCATTCGAGCATTCGTTCGAGCATTTGATAAACTTACTTTTGTAAATGAAAATAGGCCGACTATATTGCCACACATACAAATATATATCACTCATACAAATTGGAAAATTTAACAGAAATCAGTCTCCTTTTTCTTCTTCTTAGAAATAAAAATCATTGGTCCCTCTACTATTTCTAAGCGGGTGATCTCAGAATGGCATTATTTTGCTTCTTTGAGAGTATATTTTCAGACTTTTTCTCACTTTTGCACCAATGCAAAAGGATGCTGGGTAAAACTATATGGAAGTCCGTTTATCGGGCTGAAATTTCGGTACTGATTTGTTTGCTTCTTTCTCTAACACGAGCTTGTTAAAGTAAGATAGTGCTGCGAACGATCAGTCTTTGTCGCGAATGCTAAACTCTTTCTTTGTTGTATATCTCGGGATATTTGACATTAAGAAAAGGCCGCCAATCACTCTTTCTTCACAAGGAATTACATTTAAATTAATAAACTCATTTTGGAAATTTTGCATTGACATTAACCCTTCTTTTGTTTCGTTTCCAACAGATGCAAAGAAATACTTTCGAAATACAATAAAATTTGTATTTTCGATAATGAGGAAACCGCATATATGACTGACTCACATGATCGGTCGTTTTCAATAGTAAGGCAGACAAAAGTCTGTTGTTAGCTTGGCCTAGGTCAGTGAAATACTACTACGTGAGTGAGTGATAATAACACTTAGCAATCTAAAGATATTGATTTTAATTATTTTTGTCTGGTTTTTTCCTAGAATTGCGGTAATACAACGTTTCTCGGAATAGCGATGTTGCTGGTGGAGAACAGAATTTGGCGTACGTGCACTTTTCAACGAATTCGACCACCATCAGAGGTCGCAAAATATTTGATTTTCGTATATACTACATATATATGATTTATTAACTGTTTCTGTTACTGCTTGCTGTTGCTCCCAAATGTTTGCTGCCTGAAAACTGAGAGCAATCAAAAAAGAAACGTCTCTTGTTATTTTGTATTTTCAAAAAAGAAGAGCTGTATTCGAGTACATCCACCAAACAAACAAAGAGGAAGCAGACAAGAAATAAAACGTGCATATCAAGAGTAGAAGAAGATGAAGGGATGGTTGTTTATATTTACATTTCGCACCAATATATACGCTCTCCTCTTCGGTGGAGTACCTACACTAGCGCTGTATGTTTTATACTTTCCATGGCCTCTGTATAGACTGGTATATACACGTATATATTAAATTACTATTCGCAACTGCAGCACAGCCGCCCATCCATCATTGTTGTAGTCATTGCCAGCATACTTGTGTGGTTCACATTTTTGGAGCTACGTGAGCAAACCAACGCACACCAATTGTACTAAACAATCTCAACATGGAAATGGAATCAACTGATGTTGGGTAAATTTCTTCCAAAAACGTAATTGTGTAAAAACTGCGTATTATGGTGACATACAAACAGACTGGCTGTACAGTTGTGGATAAGGAAATGACAGAACTTTTAGTAAATTACATCTAGTAAAAATATTTGGTTCAAATAGCGAATTTAAAAGGGACAAGAACAGATTTGTCTCATAGATAAAACCCTGTTTGAGAATATCGACAAATTTTTTGTGTGAAACTTTCTTTAATCAAATTACCCACAGAGATAAATCTGTCACACCAATCTATTATGCCCTCTCCCTATATTGTTAGTGTGAAACTTTCTTTAATCAAATTACCCCAGAGTTAAATCTGTCACACCAATCTATTATGCTCTCTTCCTAAGCGCTTTTGCTGAAATTGTGATCGCACGCAGTTGACTGTACTCTATATACATATGTATGTATGTATGTATGTATATGTAGGTGCGCGCCAATTGTGCTGCGATAAGAAATTCAAATAACTTTTTTTTAATCAATGCATTTCATATACAAAATTTCATAAAATTCAATTTTTTATATAACTAACTAGTTTTGAATATGATAGACCATAAATGACATCCATGCTCACTCACGCATAAGCGAGACCTGATCAGGAAATTATCCAGTGAAGCCTGAAGGGTTGAAGTCGGGTTGGTTTAATGGACTGCAATTCAGTCAAATTCCTTGGTTTCATTTTGTGCACCTCTTGCTTGACATAACCCCATAAAAACAAGTCTGGTGCAATCAGGCCCTTAAGGTCAGCGGAAATCAGAACTTCTGAATATTAACCATAACATATCTGGCTATGTGTGCAGTTGCCCCATCTTGCTGGAACCAAATGCTTTTGAAACGGATACGTCTTCGACGCAGTTCTGTTAAAAAAAAACTCCTTCAACATGTTTAAATAATGGTCCCCATCGACAGTTGACAGCAGCACGATCCGTTTGCCACCTTATATAAACCCGGGAGTTGAGCAGTTTATGGTTTCTAGTAACTCGCATAAAAATTCACCCATTGTCATGATTTTTCTTTTAGTTTTCTTTTTTTTATTCGAAAATTAAAGAGTCAAATAGACAATCAAATTTTTAAAAACTCCCTGCTATATTGATGGTCTTAACTGCGATCACGCATGATTTTCAATACAATACAGTGTAAATACATATGGACTAAACGTACATACTACATAAGAGAAGCATGAATAGGCAACAATATGTTTGTATATCCTCACAAAACTAGCAAGATAATGTAAATAAACCCCAAAAATGTGATAGAAAAACCGAACGTTGTGTACTTAATTCTACACCCATAAATGTGAGCACTTCCAAATGTAGGCCTCTGTTGCTGCGTATTAACCACATAAATGTATGTGTTTCTAGTATGCTGTAATTGAATTGTGCTTGTTACAAAAACGCATTCACACATACCATACCAGACCGTCATAAAATTTTCTTTATCTGGGCACAGCACAACATTTGATAAGATCAATTCATCCACCCGTAAGTAGACGACTCTACCTACTTATAGAGAGAACGTCTACTGAGAAGCGACTTCGCTGCAATTGAATGTCGTAATGCAATCTATCAACAATTGCTTTACGCACAAATTTTGATGCGTATAACTCAACAAATGTCAGACTCGCGATAGTGTTGTGTAAATACTACATTCATCACCATCACGTGCAGAGGGCGTGATATTGGATCTCAACTTGTAAGTTTTATTACATCTATGTCATATAAGTATGTACAGACGTAAATATACAATATATACATACATATATATACATATACATATATGTATATACATATGTGAACATATACATATGTGAGTATATGCACCATCGTTTTTCTATCATTGCAATTAAACTTCAGTTTGTCTTCCGTTATCAACTGTAATCACGTGAAGTATTTAATATTTGGCTCTTTTCAAGTGTATGCTTATGAACGTTTGACGGGCATTGTCAAAACGTGATCATTATTTGATTTTGATTAGCTCATATTAATAAAGAAATTTTTGTGGTATACATACATATACACACACACACATACAAAGGCATTTCCAAGGCGGAGATGTTGATGATATAATTGACGTTTTATTAATAAATTCATTTATTTAATCATAATTTTGACAGTTTGGTAACAAAGATAAAAATGGATCAATACGAAATTACGAAATATCCAATTATAATTATAGAATTCACTAGCTACTGCTAAAGCGATTGTTAGACCATAAGGATTGTGACAATTGGGTAGAATATTGGTTATTTGAATTTTAAGAAAAACATTGCAGATCTGTCAGACTCTGTCTTTGACTCGTTTCATGCTATGAGAATTTGTATGCAATCGGAGTTCTATTTTGAGCAGTTGCAACAATGCAATACTCGCGTATAAAATTTAAACCCCTGGCAAACCGTTCAACCGATTTGCTTCAAATACAAGGAAATAAAAGAGGGGTTCGTCCAATTTTTCTAGCTATAAATCGTTGGATCTTATCTTATGGTCTTAACTTAAATCATGCTTAAGTTTCCTTCGGTCTGTTCTAGCTATGGCGTTGTCCCAACATATATAATTTTAAATTCTAAACAAAATATTTGTTACGGTTTAGTCGTAAAACCCATCGCGAAAATATTTTGATATGATTATATCTAAGTATATAATATGCTTATGCCTTTCTAGTGTATACGACTACATACATATAATGCTACTATTGCCAAAAAGTAAAACCAGGAATTGATACATGCTAATTTGTACACAAGTGGGGTTTTTTTTTGGCAGTAATCATTGAATCCGCAATATATTGTGAATGTGCATCTTTGGGACGTTTTGTCGCATTGTATACGTTATGGAATCGAAGTGCATTAAGTCCTGGTAAGATCACAACTGATTAGAAGTTCAGAGTACAGCAGGTCGTGTAGAAAACACAAAAAAAAAGATCTACACGTATCACCTTATCATCGATCATAAAGGTTAGTATTCTTGAAAAAGTTAAACGTCTTTGTAGGATGACACTGATCGACACGAAATCTTCAGTAAAGACGGGTACAAATCTTAATAAGCCATTTTACCCCAAACTATGATTTAGACGAGAGAATTTTTCAACATATTCTGGGAAATAATTATGGGGAAAGCTGCAGTTAACAGAACTAATACCATTTTTAACAAAAACCATATATTAATTGGGACACTGGCACCACTGACAAAAAACTGTGATATGCTACTGAAGCCTTCTGAAGTTGAGAAGGAACCAATCAAAATGATTCTACTGGCAAACGAAGACAAAACCAAGTTATTTGTTTCAGCGAGCAAAGTGGCAACTCTTTTGGGACAAGAACTTTTACTAGTATATGGATGAATTCATCCACAGACAATAAAACTAATGATATCATTCTGGAGATTAGGAAAGGAAACAGATATTACTATAGGCTTAACAATCGATTTAAGGACGAAACTCTGTCTCTCTCTCTCTCTCTCTCTACAAAAAATCTAATTATGCCAAAGGCTAGCTCTATTAGTCTTGCTCCATCCTGGGTTATGAAGGAAGCGAATAATTGGTTCCTACGACAGTTGTTGAGAAAAAAAAAACACTCCGAGAAATATATGGACCCATTATCTATTATGGACAGAATCGGCGTCGTATTAAAATACAAAAATTGCTTTGACTTGGTCATGTATTCCATGTTCAACATGAAAAGCCTACGAAAAAGAACCCCAAATCCGTTGGAAGGGTTAGACTTTAGAAATACTGCACGACCGCACAAGCGGCACAGAAGATCGAGAGGTTTGCTATTATTATGTGCAGCATATAACAGATAAGAATGTTTATTCTAGTCGGCATCTAAGTAAGTAAAAACCCTTTGTTAGAATTGTTAATAATAATCCCACTCTATTCGTCCGTCACGTGAATTTTTTTATTACGACAATGGATACTAAAGTTCTGTAGTAATTGAAATCTCCTTTTACTTTTGATTTTTGATTTTGATTTTTCTTTTTGTATTGCATTTCAATTGAAGCGATATGTTTAAACGATGATAGTCCATTTTATTCACGCTATTAATGCACTTCCATTATTATTTAAAAATTTTATTTTTGATTTTGAAACACCACTCTTTTTAGGCGTACTGTGACTTACTTAACGTTTGGCTTTAAATCGCAAGATGGTTAAACAACATGAAATGAAAGAGAGTCTCTGGATAAAAGATTGTCAATTAAGAAAAACGTTTTCCAATTTAAAGACACTAGTATCTTATTATTGAAATACATGTAAGTCGGGATTTTATAAGATCCAGAATTCCGTGAATGCTTTCAGAAATGTATAGACCTTATCTATTCCCATATGAAAACAAAAAATTTCTCAAAACATCTATTGCAATATAGTAAATTGCTTAGGGTCTAAAAAATAACTTCGCCTATAATTTTGAAAATTCTAGAAACAGCTCTGTTTGAAACCTCTAAGCTTTAAGAAATTTCTGACAATTCCATCTGATATTTGGAGAAATTTTTTTCCAGTATCAAGTCAAATGTTGTGGACGACGATGGCTATTCTTTAAAATTTATTAAGATTGTTTTCCACTCCTATCTAATTACTTCTTCTATGTAGCTAATGCTATTATAATGACTTCCACTTTTCCAAGGTTATGGAAAACTTCTAAAATATTCCCAATTAAAAAGAAAGCCACTAATAGTGCTTTTGATGCAATGCATGTGTCTTAATGGTGTGACGTCGAACGTAGTGTCAGTCATAAGTGGTGTCCCGCAACGTTCAGTACTTGGACCTATGTTTTTTTATTTTGTACCTAAATTATCTGTTTAGTAGGTTGGATGATTGTTTATGCTTTGCGTATGCTGATGATGTTCAGCTGCTTTTCAATGGAAGTTACCACAATAATGACGTTATTTAAGCAAAAATTGAGGATGTATTCCAATGTCTCTCTGTGTGAAAGTCCTCAAATAAACTTAAAGTGAGTTCGTCTAAGACAAAAGCAATGTTGTTTGCTTCCCATCCATGTGAATTGAATTTGTCTTACAATGGGATAGCTATATAATTATATGGTTTAATAATGTCGCATATAAATTACAGTTAAAAGCAATATCGCGAAAATTCATCTGTCCTTCAATCGTGCTATACGTTATCTGTTCTGTCTTCGTCGAATTGTGCACGTGTCTCCGTTTGTGATACAATTTCCAGGCTGTTCGTTTCGTAATTTTATAGTTATTCGTTCGGTGCTTTTGTTTTTGATTCTATTAAAAATCAATCACCACAGCGGTGATTGTAGAATTATTTAAAATTACTCGATCAATTCGCACTAATCAATTAATTATTCATAACACAAAATATTATATGAGCAGATCTTTTCAAGTAAGAGTAGCCAGGCAGTTTAATAAACTTCCAAACACATTAAAAATTTTTTCTTCATCCCGAAACACTTACAAAAAGAGACTTCTTGCGCTTTTCAATGATATTCTTCATCTATAATTATCCGCTTGAGCGCTTTTTTTCTTTGATAGTGCCGTCAGATATTTTGCTGTCCATCTTTCTGTTTTGTTTTTTTTTTTCATTCCAAACGGGGAAATGATTATCGCTAAGCTTATCATTTTTTTACTTTTTTTTTTTTTGAGCCATTGCTTGTATAGCGTCTCAATTACTTAGCTAATTAAACCTTAAAAAAATTACTTGGAATTGTTAATTTTTACCATTTTAAATTTTTCGTTATATTATGGAGTAGCTGTAAATTCCAATCAAACTTATAATTCCGTATTTTAGGACGAAAAACATACATAGTGAAAAATTCTAATAAGTGAAGTAGACTGTCATATTGTAAATCATATTTCCCTGGTATTAAGATACACAAACTTTTTTATAACACTAGTATTGTAAAGTTGTATAATGCAATTATGAAGAAGATACGTCGTAATATTGTAATTTAACCAAATCGGCTTTAAGACTTAAAATTACAATCCTGAATAAATAAATTGAATAAATTAAATTAAATTTACACAAACCTCTAGAGAATTATGTTAGAATTCAGAAAATGGAAGAATATTTATATAAGGAAACAAATCGAGAGTAAAGTAAACACATCGGAATCAAACCATATGGTGTGCACAGATTTTATGCTATGGAATTCAATTTAACATTTATGTACGAAGTTTAATACTTAACGAATTATGAAAAAAATTCGTCACATATACAAATTTTGTATTTTATAATTAAAATATGAAATTGAAGAATGAACCTCACTAAACAAGCGTGTTTCTTTAGTTTTCGCAATTTTATGATGGTTTGCAGTCTGTGTTTATACCAATGCCTAAAACTATGCTGTGTTAATTCAAATAATTCAATAGCACACAACGAATGATTTGTAACATGATCTTTTAACATTTGAATAGCTAATTTAAATGAAACTTGTTCCTACTCTCAAATTGAAATTCTGTCTTTTCCAAATTGTATTAAAACTTGGCATGTCCATGGAAAAAGATCTGATTCGTCATTTGGTTATGGTAAATATGCTTAAAACTACGGTCAAATTAAATTCTGAATTCAGAAATTGTTATAGAAAGTTCTTTGTTAGATTTGTCAATGTGAATCATAAAACAATGTGGGCATAGAAATATATGAAATATTGTGGAGCCATCTAAGTATTGCATTTCTGGAAAATCAAAAGTTATGACGAAAATAAGGCGATTGGAATCAAGCACAAAATTTTGAAAGCAATTCTACCAATGACTTTACTTTTCAACGCGTCATTAAAGCTTTTTGCTTTTGTTCATCAGCTTTTTTTCTTTTGCCGCTGCAAACTTCCTTTTTTTTGGAGAAATATGACATATTATCCCCAGTAAGAGGCGGTACAGTTTGGAATACTGGTAACGGCGTAGCTGCTTGAAAATAAAACATTTGGCATAAAAAGCAGTTCCGTCAAAAAATACAATTGATTGAGCTAAGCAACTAATTGTTATGCTAACAAATGACACTGTATTCGAATACCCATATCAGGTTCAGAGAGTTGAGAAAGCAGATCTGCAGATCTGTTGACGGCCTTGCAAATATCTGGTATAATTTTTAGAATTCGCAATGTCATAGAATTTTTCAATTTACTAGACTTTTCATATTTTTGTTTTTTTTGAAAATGTCTTTTATCATTTATAACTATACTTTAAAATCACAATTTTGTGCGATAAGATTTGCAGTTTCTATGTAGAGATTAAAGGAAAAACAAATTTACATACCTGTGCGACTCGGAGGACAGGACTATTATGCGCGAGTTGTGATCGAACAAAGACTCCAGTTCGAGTGTTAAATAGAAATGTGATAAATGCGATACCTGGAATGTTGTTTCAAGACCGTCTTCGGTAATTGTGTAAGGCAAAGCAAAGACTCCAGCGTTTAAAATCAATAAATCTATACGCCTTAACGAAATATAAACGTAAACTTACTCATTAAAACTATACGAGTTCAATAATAGGACTCACTTGACACTCCGTTTTAGCTCCTCCACAAATCGGCATACCGACTTAAATGAGCCCAAATCTAATTCCATCCATCGCAGGCGGCTACGGCACGACGATCTCTCCTTGACGATGCGTTCGATGGCTTCCTCGGTCGAAGAGCGATTGCGACAAGCCATAATCACATCGCAACCATGAAATGCCAATGAACGGGTGGTTTCATAGCCAATACCACTGTTGGCTCCAGTTACAACTGCTAGACGACCGTGAAGGTCCTTTCCATGCAGAACTTGCAAAGCATTAGTGCTGCCGTCAAAACGTTGACGTACCTGGGTTATATTCATGGGAGGCTCTTCGACAGCAAACGCCAGTCGAGGGTCAATGTGCGTGGTCTGATTAGTCTGAGTGTTGAAAAATATTGTTTTATGGCCAGTCTCATCGAAGCGCTTTTCCCAGCCCAAAGGCAGCTCGGAAGTTATTCGTTTTGTTCGCCCCGTCCTCGGATGAGTCATCTGTGCCACATTAGTTTGTTGGCTGTAGTTGATGAAGCGATTCGACTTGAATACAACGACATAAGCGATTATGAAATTGATTACTTACTTTATATAGCAGACATAACCACTTTCAGTGGCCTGCTCCTCCCATCCTGGCGGAAGTTCATCTTCACTATCAGAATCGGGCATAAAACCTGTTGATGTTTGTGATCAAATAAAGACATAAAGCTATCTTGTACCTTTTATTTATCAATTCCGTCTTACTCATATTATTATCACAATTCGCAAATCATCGGCAAGTTAAAAATCGCAATAAAATCTGACGCTTCATTTATTCTCGTTTTACTGTGTTTACCTTTCGGTTTTGTTTTTATCATCAGCTGTTATAGCAGCAGCTGTTAGAATTCTTGTTGCGTTCGAAACAAGGCGACCCAGAATTGAACAATTCTAACAGGGTAATATTTCATCAAGGAATATTAACTGAATATGTGTTGTTGTAAAACCAGAAAAATTGAAATGTTGCTGAAAGTTTACGTTTTTTTTGTAGTATGTTACTAAAAAAGAAGAAGAGAAAAGAAAAGTGAATTAAGTTTTCACAATTTGCTCCAATGACACAGCTGTTGGAATTCTTGTTGCCATTCGAAACACGGCGGCACAGAATCGAATTTTCAGGGCTTCGAATAATTCAGACAGGATAGCATTTTATCAAGGAATATGAACCAAAGACGGTAGGAACGTACAGACCGATTATTTTTCTCCGGAAAGCCAAGAGGCTAAGATGTTCCCGCTCTCTTCGTTGCTCTTTTTGCGCGACTTAACATATTAGCATATTTCGGTTACTATTTTTGTAGATTGCAGTAAGTCGATGTATGTTGTATAAATACCGTTACATATGACGTTAAAAACCATTAAACTATTGAAGTTCCACGTTGGGACAAAAGCAAGAGCTCTGAAGTGGACGCTGAAAGCAAGTGAAATTTACTACAGGGCGAAATAAATTATCTATACGAATAAATTGTCTTTGATAGACGCGGTTTAGTCACTCGATGGTGGTTAGTACCCGCCACTATCGTTCACTTGAGCCTGCATACGGTCGTCCATCATTATTTGAGCGGCAATCACCTCCATGTATCTAACGTACATGTACATGTCTTGCGAATGCTTCTCAAACTGTGACGTCCGGAGGCGTCATTAAACTGGAGATCCCATTTGAGTGAGTCTAAAAATAGAATGCCTGTAAGATCTTCCATGCCTCATTTATGGTATGCGAGGAAATTTGTTTTTAAATGTAATTTTCTGAACCAAATTCAAATTGTATGCAAGTTTTCGAAGAATTATTTAAATTTAAATACTTTGAGATATCCTACATGCAATTAAAATTATTCAATATTCAACAGGTAACATCAAAATATTTTTAGATTTTTAACAATTTGGAAAAATGTATTCTATAGTTTCCAAAGAAAGTTTAAATTGTATGTTAATTTCCGCGGAAACGTTAAAAATAAGATTAAATTATTTAATTTTTTCTAAGGATGTTCTAAATTGTATGATAAATTTTCGAAAGAAAAGAAAATTTAAAATTCAAGTTGTAAAATGTGGGAAAACTATGAACGTACATTGCATTCCATAGGAAGAAAGTTTTCAATGTTAAAAGTCACATTTTATGTAGAAAGCTTATTTTCATGTAATGTATGTATTAAAAACCGTTTTAATATGAGAATTAATTTAAAATACATTGGCTTGGAAGACATTTTTCATACAGAAAATTGCATTGGATGAAACATTTGATTTAGAAATGTATTTTGAAAGACTTTGACTTACTTTGAAAGATATTTTTGATATATAAAATGTCTCGGAAAACTACTTTCTGTAAAAAAAGGTGCTTCCAAAAAATTTCTCCATACGAAATTTGTTTTCGAAGATATTTTTCTACATGAGAGTTATCTTTCAAGACAAAAGTCTTTATAAGAAAAATCTTCGAGGGCGCGTTTCTGTACTACTTTGGTGTATTTCTTCCAAGATACTTATCTGTGCGTAATTGTCTCCAAGTTATTTCTGACTACTACAGTTCTGTATGAAAATGGGTTTCTCAAAAAATTCTATAACAGTTTTTCATTCAAACCAGTTTTGATAAAAGTTGATTTTTAAATTTGTTTTGAATTTTCGGACGTAAACACTACAACGATGCTCCGCGCTTATTTCATATCCTTTTGTAAAAATTTGTATTGAAATATTCTGGCCTACATTTACAAAAGAGAGAAGTTAGTATTTAGTAGAAGATATATCTGCAGCCTCGATTTGCCATTTGTCACAGAAAGTCAGAATTACATAAGATTTTGTGCAGAAGAAACTTAGTTCCTATGACAACCAGATCCCATTGGTATATGAATCGAATCCACATCATCGTTAATTTTAGCGAATGCAGGCTTAATTAAACACTTTGAAATTAATTTATTATTTTCCAGTAAGATGTTACTCAGCGTAGAGGCGTAGTTTCGCCGTGAATAGTCAGTATAGCACCAATTTGTAGTTAATAAGCCAAATTATAGCATATGAATATATCATTACACTTGTCGAAGATCTACATATATACCTATATTCTATCGTTAAGAGATCGTTAAATTAAATTGTGTGTTTGCCTTATAATTAGTCAACAATAAAAATACGTCCATAGCTTTTCAACAGACGGCTGTAGTAATCTGTATCTCGCGTTGTATAAGTGTGATTGGGTTACATTAGATAAGTTTGGAAACATAAGATTTCACATTCGATGAACTATTTGGACACTTGATTGCTTGCTCCAGTATTGTTTGTTTCAGCAAAGGATGGACGCCGATAAAACTCAACTCGCGAAAACTCAAGTTAGGTGAATAGTATTTGTGGCTCTGAATTTTGGTTTCGTTGATTCGAATCCAGTAATTTTATTGTCAAAAATGCACCACGCTCTGAAAAGCTATTTGTCCAAAATGTGTATGAAATAATGGAAATAATCGAGTCCTACCGTCATGTAAGCACTGCTTCGATTTTTCAGGGTATAAACATTGCACAAAAATCATTTTGAGTCGCTAGAATAAGGCTGGATACAAAAAGAAGCTGAGAGTATGGGTGCCACACGAGATATCGCAAAAGCACTTCATGATCGAATTTCTAACTGCGAGCCGCTACTGAAACGCAGACTGGTGATGAAAAGTAAGTACTTACAACTACACCCAGCGAAATCACCGTGGTACAAACGTGGTGAGCCAGCTCAAACGGGGGCTCACTCAGGATTGATGGTCAGAAAGGTTTTGTTGTGTGCTTGATGGATTCTCCTACGTCTACATTAGACCGCTTGGAGGAAACAAGAAGCGATCAGCTTTGGTCAATAGGAGAGAAGTTGTGTTCCATTAGGACAAAGGCAGCTCACACAAATCCGCAGGGACTCGGCAGAAGCTGCAGGAGATTGTTTGCAAGGTTCTTATGCATTATAAACGGACTATCTTATAGTTCTGTTTCTGTCCATGGCTAATGATTTTAAATAAATTCCCTTGCATCCCTGCATGAATGAGATATAGAAGAGCTTTCCACATTCAATAAGCTTACGCACATTCTACAAGGTTATCTATTTATTGGTTTCAAAATAGCCGGTTTGGCAAGACTGTCAGCTTTTAAGTACCGGTCATCTGAAGCTTTATTTATTTAGTGAAAGGTTTACCTTTTACGAATAAGGGAAATAAGTAGATTAACGATGATTCCGGATGTCGCAGTGTGAGAAACATTTTCTAGATTTATCGATTACTTGACTAATCCAAGTGTGGCCGTCGTTGAAATAATGATATGTGGGATTGAACCCGGGATCATGCGAACGATTGTCGCACGTACTAACCATCGATTTTGATTTTTTCAGTGAAAAGATCGCCTCAAGAGAATCTTGTGAAAATCGGCTGTCCTAGGAGGGATGAAGGAGAGAGGCATAGTGTGATTATCTTCAAAATAGCAAGAAGTTACCGAACAAAACAATGCATATTTGATCTAAATTGGAACATTATAACTATGATAAATAGAGGCTTCAATGTCATGCAAAAGTAATAGATTTCTTATTACTATATCTTTTATTTTTTTCGGAGCGCGGAAAAAAGTTGTTTTGTTAGTGCAGCTCAAAGTTGGGATCTTGACAGTGATATCGGTATTTAGTTCCAACTATAACAAGAAGTTATTTCGTTTAGAAATTCCATCTCTAAAAGTAATTGAAACAAATCTTTAAAACTATAGTTCATTTTCCAAAACAAAAGATTGGAAAACTATTTAAAATTAAGTTATTCGGAATTTTTCTACACCGAATTGAATATATGTTAAATTTTCCGAAGAAAATGTGAAATGCAGTTTAAATTTAAATTAGAGTTAGTTAAATGTAGTTAAAATAAAAATTACTCAAAGTAATATGGAACTTTTGACAATTTTCTATTTCAGGGCTTTATTGAAAAATAATACACATTCAAAATATGAAGGATTAGATTGTTAGTTACTACTGCTAGATGGTTATTACACATCCGCTGCAATGGAATCGTCATTTTCACGTACGCTCGTAGTTAAATTGTGTGTTTTTCTTGCAACTAATTAATATCAATAAATTCAAATCAACAACTTTAGCTTCATTTTAAGTAAGTGCTGGAACAGAGCTTACAAAAACGATAATAAAACTACAGAAAAATTGTCAGTGCAGCTTAAAGTGCAAAGTCATTTTATTCATATTAAATATCCAATGTTAACTTCTAACGTCAACGTTTCATTCCCAGTGTCAAAATTGTTCTCTTAATGTAAATACGGTAAATCTACTGTCAAGTCTTTATTACAGGTATTTTAAAATTCAGGTTTATTAATTACTCCATAAAACAGCGGTAGTTTTGTAGGATCATGACGTACGACAATAAGGAATGGAGTATCACCGCGGAAAACTACGTCTGTGCCGGATCGATGTAAATAGGTTAGTGTGGCAGCTGCAGCTTCAGTTCCATATTCATCGACGGAGAAATCTACTTTGTGTAAAATGTCATCAACAAAAAGATCTGAGCGGTACTTAATATTTCCATAGCGTTCCGTTTCTAGATTAGCTAACGCTTCAACATTCTGCTTTGAATGCTTGTTAGGGACTTGACGTTTGTTTCTGTGAGACGATTCTGTGACCTCGGTGGTAGGAGGTGGTGATGATGTTGCTGTTGCTAAAGTTTCGCAAGGAGAATTTAGGGCCAATGTTTCTTCATCATTTAATCCGAAACGGTTTTTGAATATCAAAGCCGGTTCATTGTATCTGTCGAAATATTCCTGATTGAATGCGCTATCTTTGGACTTTGCATTGAATGAATTTCCAAACACTGCGTGAAGAAGTTGATCTTCTGGCCGTATTGATGCTAATCCTAGGGACGGAGCTGCTCTTGGCTCTCCACCTATCAATGACAGATCACTACGACCTAGCTGGAATACGTCATTTAATCCCAGAGACTTTAGCATTTCTTTCATATCCATAGTTCGGGTGAAATGCATTTTAGGGAAAACCATTACGGTCGTCTTCAGAGCCATTTTATCAATGATTTCATTAATTCTTTCGGCATTCAGTGCATTTTGTAATTCTCTCAATTTTTGACGTGTCGAGTCATTTGGTTGGATCACATACATTGTGGTCTCATTACCGCGGTATGGTAAACCGATGATTCGGCAGTCATACTCTTTGGCATCGTAGTAAGGAAATACACCTCCGGTTGCCATCATTTGGACCCGAATAGGTTCGCCATTTATCCCGTCGGGATAGAAGTTATCTTCGGCCGTTGATCGGGGGAAAAATGACGTTTCCCAGAAGCCCTTAAAGTATACCACACTAGCTAATATAACATTTGTCGATTTTGTTAGTTCGCCGGTTATAATTTCTGGAATTTTGCCTCGTGTGCTGCTGCTGACCCAGCTGTTGATGTAATCGCGTGCTTCTTGCGATTTACGCAAATAGTCCAGTTGCGTTATCTCAGAATCATATATGGATTTAACAACTTGACTGAAATAGACGGGATACAAGAAATACAAATTAGTTTTTTGGAAAGGCAATTTAAAAGAAAACATTTGTTAAAAGTAGAGCGAAAAATTTGCAATAGAAAATGTTCAATGACTACGGATTGAACTATTCTCATTTCTGATCATACAGGAGGTTGTTATGACATTTCCCAATCTTGTTTTGGTGAATCTTTTTACATCGAAAAAAAAAATTAAATAAATAACAATTAATTACAAAAAGTAATAGGAATATTATTGTGAAATAATTAACTTAGCACTTAGATTTCGATAAATTAATGCATCCTTAGAAATTTTCTATTCGTTTGCCTGTTAGGCTTGTCCACTTGGCCATTTCATTTACATCGATTGATAATTTTTGGGCACAAAAATGACGTGACAAAGCCACAAATTGCTAATTTGTTAAATACCTTATTTGGGCAACATAAAATTAAGCGAAAAACTGTTTTTAGCCTAACAAAGTGGAGCACATCTACAGCTTTTATATTTTATTTGCCAGCAAGCTAGGAACGAAGACTTAATGACAAATAAAATACCATCAATGTCCGAAGAGTAACTGAAGGTGTAGTAAAGAAATCCATTGGGGGTGAAATATTGGCCACTTGGCCGATAGGAGAGAAATGTAATGATCACTCATCGATAGTGTTTGAGAAGATCTTATGTGTCCACCTTAATCTCCAGACCTGGCAGCAAGTAATTTCCAATTGTTCCTGTCTATCGCGAAGGATTTTACTGCCACAAAAATTCTCCTCAGAAAAAGCATGTGAACATCAACTGTCTCAATTTGTTGTCAAGAGGGACGACAGTTTGTATGAGAGAGGCATAATGGAATTATCTTCAAAATGGAAACAAAACGGCGTTATCAAGCAAAACGACACAGATTTGACTTAAATCGAGTCATTGGAACTAAGCCAAATAAAGCCTTCAATATCATGCAAAAGCAATCATATTCCGTACTGAACATAAATATATTACGAGTATATTTAATATTAGCTCTCGATTTCGATTTCATTCGATTTCTTACATCCATCAATATTTTTCTCCCCCAATATCTAATTTTCTAAGGCAAAACAGTTTACAGAAAATGTTTGCCGAGAATATAATGCAGCGTAAATCAATTGTATAAGAAAATATTGAATTTCCAAAAAAGTGATCAATTTTACATCCTGAGTTTGAGGACTACATTAGCTTCACCATCAATTTTACAAAACATAGTTCGCATTGTAACTAAAATTCAGTGTTTCGATATTTCTTCAAATTCCGGACCAAGTATTTCACATAGAAATCAGCTGATTTGCCTAATGAAATCTCGAAACAAAGAAATCGAATGCAATCTGGATACCTTATAAAATATCAGCTGTTTTAGCTTTTGAAATATCAAAAGAAGGAATTACGTTGGCTATTAGAATGACATATGATCAATTTGCTATAATTTATTAGTAATTATTGTTTTCTAAAATAGACGGAAATATCTTGAAGTTTGCCCCCGTTACTTGCAATTTTATTATTATGAATTCATTCTAAATTTATGAATTCATTTGTTTAAAAAAATACTCGACTTTAATGAAAATAATTAATTAATTCTTTAGCTCTTAATTGTATTAATTAAAATGTTTTGTCAGTTGAAATTCTTAAATCCACAGAAAATTGTGGAAAGAAATTAAAATATCATTGTGTACAAACTGTGGTTAAGTTGATTCAAATTTGTTTTAGAATTTAAATTTACCTTATTTTTATACCAGTTCGATCAATGAATGATAACACAAAAAACGTATCGTATTAAAGTTTGTGTGAATAATTATCCACTTTGTCGGGTGACGCCTTCAAATATTATTAATAGAAACAATTATATATTTGAATTGAGCAATTAATTTGCAATGTTGTCATTCATTGTTGCACCTTAAATTAAAAGATACAGGGTGTCCGTCGGGAAGGTATACTACTTTGTTCGTTTATAGTTTTTAATTAAATGAAAGAGAATGGGTCTTATATTGGTAAATGTTTTATTTAATGTCGGCGATTATGTATGGAATACAATATCAGATAAATGTGCGCCTCTGTTAGCCTCACAGACATTTTCCATTACGTTCTCACACATTTCACATTAATTTCATCACGAATATTTTGTTTAAATTGCTCAACCGTTTCTGGTTTGTTTGCATAAACCTTGCATTTTTCAAAAAGAAGTCCGGAGCAGTCAAATCAGGCGACCATGGAGGCCAATCAACATCGCCATTTCTTGAAATAACTTGTTGTTGTGCAGTAATTCCATTGTAATCCTGGCTGTATGAGATGTGGCACCGTCTTGTTGATACCACATTGTAATCACTTCCAAAGCATGCAGTTGTGGCGTTAACAAGTTTTCAATCATATCGCAATATCGCTCCCCATTGACAGTTACCAATACGCCGTTTTCAGTTTTAAAGAACTAAGGTCCAATGATTCCTCCTGACCAAATTGCACACCAGACTGCCACTTTTAATGGATCCAAAGGTGACTGATGAATAATTTGAAGGTTTTACATTGCCCAGAACCGATTATTCTGTTTATTCACATATCCATTCAAATGAAAATGTGCCTCGTCACTCATTGTGATTTTTTCATGAAAATCGGGGTCGTCATGGGCGGGGTTGTCCTATTGGCATGTGTACGGCGGCATAAATAGTCTTGTGGAAGAAGCTCTTGTGTCAACTGAATCTTAAATGGAAACAAATGCAAATCCTTGTGTAAAATTGTGGCCAAAGTTGTTCTTTGAAGCCCTGATCACGGCGTTGAATTTAGTTTGATGGATTGTTTTGAACACTTTCTTGAGCAGCAGTAATGTTTTCAGCCGCTCTTGCAGTACGTTGTGGTCCATGGTTGGTCCTATCAGCTACAGACCCTCTTTCTTCGAAATCATTCACTACACGATAAATAGTGCGTCTTGTTGGCACGTTGTTTCTCCCATAAATTTCACGTAACTTTCTCATCGTCACAGTAATCGATGATTGATTTTGATAAAATGTTGTAACGATTAAACCACGTTCGTTTATCGAATATTTTTCCATAATAAATTTGCCACGTCTCTACTTCACGACTCCCAAATATGAACTGTCATCAAGACTAATGTTTACCAAAAATGGCGGCAAAACAAAGTAGTATACCTTCCCGACGAACACCCTGTATATTTTGTTTATTTTGCGATGCAGACTAAATATTTCTATCATATATATTTCTATCATATTATACTCGGTCAAGATCGATTCGACCGATGGTGCTCTACACTATCGGATCGGGAATGGATCAGTTACAAATATTAGTATACAAGGCAACCTAATTGGACAAAACGACAATAGATCTTTTGCATAAGAGGTGCATGAAAACATTTACCACCTAAAACCAACTTTTTGAAAACTGACTTGAACAATCATTAGAGATAAAATTGATAAAAAGACCGATCCATTTCTAAGCATTTTGTATATGTTTTATATCAAATCGAACCAATTTTTGTGTACTTTATATAATAACATTTCAATACAATGGTTTTTGGAAGTCATAGAGCCAAGCTTGGACCGCCCATTTGTATAGAGACTGTACCAAAACATGGACCGACATGGTCTATTTTCAATAAGGTTAATGCGTGATTAAATGGCAAAATTTTGTTAAATTCAAAGGAAAACTGTAGTTTTAAGAAGGGAACATTTTTGGCTTACATGGGCCGATATTACACATTTTTTACTGGATTCGTAACTGGTCTAACTGCATTATATGTACTAAAAATATCTATACCAATAGAAAGAGTGTTATTTTTGCAATAATAAAACCAGAACGATAAATCATAGATCAACAAGTTCCATATTCGGTAAGATAAATACGGTGTTAAAACAGATAATAGACACAAAATGTGACCCTCACGCTATGGTTAAAACCATCGATATAACCGCTTACCTTTCTTTGAGCGGCAGTTCGAATAGTCGAATATTCTACTGCCGGTTGAGTCTGTAAACAGAAGCTTATTGAATGTGTAACATCGAATGATAATGCGCATTTTCTATAGGGTTCGTCCTTGGAATGATCACAATATACAGGTCAACTCTTGTTGAAATTGGGATATAATAGTGACCCGTTTCATGGTATCAGAATAATTTATTTAGAGTCAAGTCTCGGATCCAAAACATTGCTTACCGAGGAAACACTTGTGAAACAAAACATCTTTGTTAAAATAACCCCGAATCAGGAATATATATTCCAAAGTTCATAAACGATGATGTTTTTGCAAAAACCAAGGTCCTGGAAAACCGAAAAATGTATAGGAAATCACGCCGTTTTGCACCAAAAATTTTATAATTTAGATTAACTTCGCAATGGAACCGTCATATAAGAAACGTATTCATAAAGACCGTTCCAGTTATTGGTCAAAAACATATTTGCGTCCTGTTTCTACTTTTTTCAACCTCGTTTGCATAGAGCAAATTATTCAATTTAATTATTCAAAATATTTAATAACATTTAAAAGTTTATGGATGATTTGGTTTGATTGATTTGGATTTTTCGGAAATCGGATACAAAAACCAAATTATGAAAAACTGCTTCCTTGTTTGGATTTTTTATCTATTACAATGTAAACAAACAATTATTTTCATGGAAAAGTTTTAATAATTTTAATAATAATAAAAGCTGACAAATTCAACTCACAGGTTATTAAAGTAAACACGAAATTCTGCAATTACAGATATTTTTTTAAATGTTTAGTTAAAATATCCCTGTAGAAGGTTAAAACATTCTGTAAGTACTGCAGTAATTTCTGTCATGTACATTATAAGGATATCAGCTGTTAAATACCTTTCATCTGAAGCGTTATTTATTTAGTGAAAGGTTTGTCATTTACGAATATGGATCGTTCAAAAACCGAAGAATGCGTACAAATAGTTAAAACTTACTACAAAAGTGATGATTCAAACGTGACCACTTTTCGTGCATTACGGGGTATTTATGGTCGTCATAATCGACCAACTGTGTAAGAAACTTGAAGAGACTGGTCAGACCTGTGCATCATCGCAATGTACGCACTGCCGAAAATATAGTTTGTGTTAGTGAATCCGAATTGGGCCTATCTTACGGCTTGTTATAGTGTATTTTGCATTTGGATTTGCGCCTCCATCCATATAAAGTTCAACTCACGAAACAATTAAAGCCGGTTGACCAATCACTATGCCGTAGATATGCTGATTGGCAAAATTTTTTTCAGCGATAAGGCTTATTTCTCATTCGGTGGTTACGCCAATAAGCAAAATTGTGGCATATGGGTCTCGAAGAACCCAGAAGTGATTGTGGAAAAGCCATTGCATCCGGTCAGGAGGTGTCATTTAGCAGTATTTTTTCGGAAATGTTTTTTGACCTGCAATTAAATATTATGAACTAGACGATATGTGGTTTCAACAAGACGGTGCCACGAACCACACAACATGACCGATTTCTGATTAATTACATGGCAACCAATTGGTCACCAAGATCATGCGATTAAAGCCGTTAGTTTTTTTTTTTTTTTTGTGGGGCTATGTCAAAGACCAAATTTACGCGGATAATCCCCAAAGTCAAGTTTTCGCCAAGATACCGACCGAAATGTGGGAAAAAGTGGTCGTGAACTATCTCAAAAGGATCCACTGCTGCAACCAATTTAGAGGCGGTCATTTAAATGACATTATAATGAAATAAAAGTTTATCGAAATCGTGGCTTTATTTGTGTTTTATTTAACTTTACTTTTGAAACCAAAAAATGGATATTGCGTTATACACCTTCATTGGTACAGCAGCATAGTAGCGCCGGTAGGTGCGTGTTAAATCGCTGAGTTCTTACCAACAAATGATCTGAAGTAATGGGCAATGCTGCAATACTATAGGTACAATAATTGAAAGAAATATATAAATTCAAGAGCTAAATTAAGTCATTTGTATGGGAGACAACAAAAAGGACGTGATTATCCAGAATATTTGTTTTAATTAGGTCATTTCTTTGGAAGGAACCAGAAGGGGTAGATTTTTGCAGAATTTACTAAGAATTATAGATCAAAACAATGGACAAATTTTGTGACCGCCGTAGCCTATGAGTTAGAAGTTATAAGGAAATAATTAACTTCCGGAAAAGCATCAGACCAGATCATAAAACTCATTTAAAAAAGGATATACCTAGTATTTTAAACGCTTCCTTCTAAGAGTTACATTTTTGGCAGTATCAAATGATATATGCCTTCATACATTCAGTTGAAGTTTTAAAAATTACAAGTTTGTAGATCGTTTAATAGTCATATTTTTAATTGTTAAATGTAATAAAACTACAATAAGCCTATTGACCCAGTAAGACCCAGTAAATACATTTTACGCTGTTACTGAAATGAGACGTTGTCCCCATTACGGAACGTTTTGGTTGTGTGAATTTCAAATGTTATAACTATTCAAAATTTCAAAGCTGTCAGTGCGGCATAGAAAAAAGAGACAGGTATAGTTTATTATATTCTCCGCAACGGGGATGAGTTAGTGTTTGAGTTGTTGCGTTTATTGTTTGTTTAATAAACAAAATGTTAGGAGCCCCTAAGCATTTTGCTGTCTGCCACTTATATGGTGATATTTAA
This sequence comes from Philornis downsi, assembly GCA_019455685.1. Taxonomy (NCBI): domain Eukaryota; kingdom Metazoa; phylum Arthropoda; class Insecta; order Diptera; family Muscidae; genus Philornis; species Philornis downsi. The sequence continues at coordinate 57,266 of JAHXMU010000298.1, read as the reverse complement.
TTATATATAATATAAATATTTGCTATGCCATGCAAAACAAATGAAACATTTCCGTTAGTTTCGAATCAACAATTAGTGAGAACACTAAAATTAATTATTCAATTCAAATATATAATTGTTTCCACAAAAAATATTTGGAAGCGCCAACTGACGGACTAACTGCTGTGTGAAATGAGGTGAATGATTATTTACGCTAACGTTAACCTGATATAACTTTTTGCATTGTCATTCATTGAGCGAAGTGCCGACACAAAAAGAATCCAAATTGAGATTCTAAAACGAATTGAAATCAAGTTTATCACAGTTTGTAAATTGACGCAGATATTTTAAATTCCTTTACCATAATTTTCTGTAAAGTAATTTAAAAATTTCGGCTGGCAAAACATTTTAATCTGCATAATTAAAAAAGAACAATTCAGTAATTATTTAAATTAATTTACAACTGTACAATATGTTCAAAATTCAATACAACCAAACTGCGGGTGCTGATAGCCTGGCAGATAAGCTTTTGAAGACAGGTTGTGTTGAACTGATAATAAACATGCTTCAGTTCTTATCCACGATTTGATTCAATGAATGCATGTCAGATGATTAGAATCTGAATGTATTACGTTCTGTGTTTAAGAAAGGCGTAACGTGTAATAACTATTGCAGTATTAGTCCTTTATAGCGGTGTCAGTCAACCCTCTGCTGTAATATGTGAAGCAGTAAACCCTATTTCATCCGACCTGACTGTACCATATCAGCACCGGGTCGAACTCACGACGACTGCTCAGATATTCACGCTATGGCAAAAAAAAAAAAACAGATCTACACATATCACCTTTTCGTTACTATAAACTGATGAATGATTATGATGCAATGGTTAAATTTGGTAGTCCTACAAAACTTTTATTTCTTTGTAGAAAGAAACTGACCAAAATAAAGTCTTCAGTAAAGATTGATACAAATCTTACAGATCTTACAGATAAACTGCAGTTTAATAGCTCTTACTAGTGATATGGACATTCTTGGCAGAGCACTGCGAAGTGTTACTGCAGTTACTGGCTCTGGTTATAAACGAGGATAAGACCAAGTTATTTTTTTCAACAAACAATAGACCCACTCGTTTGAGATACTGTTGGAAAGCTGATACACACAACTTTGCTGTGATAGATTTACCTCGCCAACAAAACTATGACAATCTGTCAGTTATGGTAATAGTATTGATTACAAAATGATTTAATGTCAAAGTGCTTTCTCGACAAACAAAAATTCAACCAGACACTAATTCAACTTATCTTGCTGTACGATCCAGAAGCGTGGGTTGTGGCACAGATGATGAATTAGTTCTGGAAATTATAGGGAGAAAACTACTCTGGAAAATGATTACCGGAGTACTTCGGCATCGTATGAGATATGACCTATATGAGTTGTATAGCGACATCAAGCGCATCAAAATAGAGCGATTGTCTTGGTTGGGTCATGTAGTGCGGACTTATCAAAAAAGCTCCAGCCAATAAACTACATGGGCGTCGTTGAAAGGAATGACCTTTTGAAAAACTATCGAAATTTGATGTAATGAATTGGAAAAAGATAGCAGTATAAGGATTCTTTTACATAAGACCATCTACTTTAGCAGCAATCTTAGTAAGTATGAGCGTTTGAAGTAAATATCGAACATATTTGTGTTAATTACAATAATTAATTGTTTAAGAATTTTTTTTATATAAATTGGACAATTTTAACGAAGTAAGTTACTTTTTTGTTAACACAATCGAAGATATCGCGAAAAAGAAAAGTTCTTCCGTATAATAATAAAGGCAAAATTACCTAAATTGAATTCCGTTGGAAGTTTTAAGCCTAGTACAAAGCTCAAACGAAAATTTTAAAATTTATGCAGTTGATGATACCAAAACTTCTGTCAGTTAAATTCGCAGTAACCTTCCATTTCATTTTCGTTAGTGATTCTACTGCAGGGATGTTTATAAAGCAAAAAACATATTTTTTTTTCCGTGTAAGGCGTTTACAGTACGAGTATAATATTGAAGACACAAATCTCCAAAATATATTCTATATGGACGCGAAATATTTTCCACATGGACGCGAAACAAATGAAAATTTCCCTTGAAATTCGTATTTGATAAGCATATAGTTTTACAAAGAACTTACTAAGTATAATAATTTTGTCATGTGATAATGTGGCGACTTCAACAATTTATAGCAGTCATCAGCTAGAAATATTATGTATTTTATCTATACTCGTACATGTCTATAATTGTTTTTTTTTTTTTTTTTGCTGCAAAAAGCCATTGCACTCTAATGTCATGCAAATAAAAATGCTATGAAAAAGCCGCGCTAAGCTTAATCATTGAACATTTATAGGCAATTGTTCTACGTGATATGGGATCGGCTTATTTGGAATTTCATGCGCATGCTAACTTAAAAAAATCGTCTTGAAATTAACGTGCACTAAGCTCTCATCAATATAATCAAGGAGTAAATATTTGCAAAAAAACGTTTAATCTTTTGGACCTCAAACACGTTTGTTTATGCCTTGAATCATTTACAACCATCTACTTTATATGCTAATTTATTCAAGATTGATACATACTTCTAAGCAATATCCACCTGCATCACTCCCTATTGTCATACTATTTTGTTGCTGTTCGAAGGGGAAGGGAGCACCAATAAATAAATCAACTGATTTTTTAAATAACCACATAGTTAAAGTTATTGTTCTCCAACTACTGATATGTAAAGCAACATTTTCATTGGCAAAGATTGATGGTCGTCCAGGACGTTCCTCGTCTTCAACTCATTGTCATAATGTTGTGAACGCTGGTGAACAGTCTGTTCAACGAAGGCCCCTGCAATATTCTAAATTTTTCAATAGAAGAAATTTCATTTGGCAAACAAAGTTTAATACAACTTATTTGCTCAACAAAACCACACGTTGTCAAAGTCACCGAAATCACTTTTCACGTTATGCAAGACCAAGCGTAGCTGAAACGCTAATTACATTTATCATGTTAAATTTGGCACAATGCCAGTTTCATAATTTAATTAATTATTGAGCACAGTAGTGAAACATCTGAACATATTTAAACGGTTTAGTTTGTCATCTAAAACTATATTCATATTGCAATCCAAAATGTCGTGCTTTGAATTTTAGGATTCACTTCATCCGTCCAAACAAATATCAACTGTTTTTGAGGAATGAAATGTCAATGAAAGTATGTTTTGTGAAGGCTGGTATTACTCTCAAATCTAGTTCCTTTTCGCCACTTTTGCCTTTATACTCGTATCTACACAAAAAATTTTTTGTCAGGTTAACGGACAAGGATGTAAACAAAACACAAAACAGGTGACGTTCATTGAAATTCATTTTACTCTAATACAATTTATAATTTACCTTTTGTTGTTTTACTAATATTGTTCAATTAAATTTGATGTGTATTGTACCACTTGTCAAAATTTCTGTACCAAATAATTATCAGAACAATAGCTGACCCGGCAATCGTTGTTTTGCCTTCAAAATGTGAATGTGGTTAAAAAAAAAAATAATTGCAAAAATCTCATCTCCAACGCCACCTATCACTTCAAATAAAACCTTTTAAAACTTCCGGAATACTCTACCAATAATTTAAGACCAAAATGAGCCAAATCGGTCCAACCGTTCTCGAGCTTTAGCGAGACTAACGCACAGCAATTGATTTTTATATATATAGATTGAATTAATTTCGTTTTGAAACAATGTTGATTTCAAACAACTATGTATTACCCTCAAATATCGTATTTTCGTTTAGTAATGACGAAAATCAAAATGGAATGTTTGCAGAAATTTCCGCTTGCTGAAATTGCATGCATTTTATATGGGATAAGGAATTCAATTTGAGGTCAATACCAACCTCTAAATGAAAAACCCCAATAGTTCAACAGGCGGTGACAAGTTTTTACATAATAATTGTAAAACCTTAATATGGGGTCAACTCTATGTTAGCATCGCGGGTTATACTTGCGTTAAAGATCCTGATCGATATCATTCTTGGACGACCATCCCATGACAGGTTTATATTTGCTCTTCATAGATGCACCTAACAAGATATTCACACTGTGCAAATTCTGGAGAAGAATAAAGAAAAACAGATGGGCATCAATAGTCCGATGCGGCAGAAACTGTATGAGACCATGACCGACTTTGGTATTACTGCAAAGCTTATATGTCCTTAGGATGATACTGAATGGCACGAAGTTTTCGGTAAGGATAGGCTAAAATCTAAGTGAATTACTGCATATCTAAGGACCTCGTCTATATACTGTTGCAGATTATTACGACGAAAATTGCGATTAAGCCGACTTTTACTATCTGTATCAAAAGTCATATGTTACTCGCGAATGTTACTGATATAGACTTTATTGACAGAAAACTGTAATATATTACTGCAGCCTTCTCCAGCATTTTAAAGCAATCAGCAAGTATAAGTCCAGTGATAAACGAAGACAAAATAAAGTTATTTGACGAACAAAAAGTCTGCTCGTTTGTTTACATCACCGTGAATATATTAGGGATGTCAGCCTGAAGACTAAGGGAAGAATACTGTTTGCGAACACATTTACATTACTCGACGAATAAAAATCTAACTGTACCTATCTTGTTGCATGGTGCAGTGTCATGGGTTATGGTACAAATGAATGAATCAGTACTATTGGAAGTCTTCGAAAAAAAAAAATACTCTCGAAAATTTGTGAACCAATCATTGTCAAAGGGAAGCATCTGCATTGTATGAACCTTGAACTTTTTGTATACCAACAACAGCTTGGTTAAGCATATCAAAATACAGCGATTCCATTGTCTGAGTCATGTTGTGCGAATGGATCCAAAGACTCTAGAACAAAAAGTCGTTGACTACGAATTCGATGGAGCACGCAGAGAAAGGCTACCAAAACTCCACTGAAAAGACAGACTTATGAAATACTGTAAAAATAAAAATATTATTTTCTATGCACGGCGTATAAAAGATAGAATGTCTATTTTTCTAGTCATCTGAGTAAATAAAACAAACCCCTTTTCGAAATTCTTTTTCATTGCTGAGATGAGATATGGGAGAGCTTCTCCCATTCAGTTGGGCTAACTCAAAGTTACCCACAGTTTAATAATGATTCCGAAGACAGTTTGAGCAACATTTACTGGACTTATCGATTAATCGATTACTGGATGTGTACGTCAGACACATTGAGGTGACCGCCATTCAAATAAATGGATGGTTGTATTGCTGATTGAACCCACGATTATGCGAACGGTAATCATTTATACTAACCGTACTAACGCGTCATGGTTGGCTACAACTATATAAGTAGAGGTGCAACTTCTCCGTGAAGTGAGCAAATTGTATATAAACCAAACGATTCACCCAAAATAAGGTTGCACACGCAAACAGGAAACCCAGTTTAATCCTGATAAATTTTGCAACAGTATAAATCAAAGTTAAAGCGATAAATTCAAAAAAGTATCTCCTGTCAAAAATATTGAATCTAATGGGCCATCAGTAAATACTTTCACAATATTTTCAACGATTACAAATGTTAATATCAGTAGACAAAATGTTCTTAACTTCTGCACTATGATGTTTTTATACATAGGCATAATTTCACATGAATAGTAATTAATTAATTTTATGCGGCATACAAAAGTGAAAGCTATGATCAAGTTCACAAATTCCAGAAAGAAATGTAAGAAATGTAATTAAAAGCAGTCTTAGCTGTTGTTCTTTCAAAAAAGTTGCGGGAATTGACCATTTAAAACACCCCGCTTAAAGAGATAATTTAAATTAATTTTGTTGCTAAGTCATCACAACTGTCGTTTATACAGATGCGGAGTTTCGTCATATAGTTCGGTTACAGTGCTCGATTTTTTCCGTTAATCTCAAGTGTGTTTTACAATTTTGACAATGGATAAAAATATCGACCAACGAATTTGCCTCAAATTTTATATTGCAAATACAGGAGAAATTTCCGCTTTTCGGCCGAAACCGAGAAAAGGCATCAAAATCAATCAAAAGTCAAGATAATTAACTATTTCCGTGACTACCGCGATGTTTTCTCGGAATTCTGGCCAGACGGTTAATACTGGGCATTAGGAGACGTTTGAGAGAGATATTTCGTCGAAAAAGGCCTGATTTGTGAAAAGAAAGCTCATAGATTTTGCATTTTGACACGGTTTGTTAAGGAAATTCTGGTCAAAAACTCATTAAACATCACCTGATTTTATTCTGCCTAACTATTTTCTCTTTCTAAAAATCAAATTGTCAGTTTGAAGCTCCCATTTTTAAGAAAAAGCATGTGAAATATGTCTCGATAAGTGTGTTATGTCGGAAGGGGAGTACTTTGAAGACGACACAATAAGTTTGAATATTTTATGTTGTATTAACCAATTCCTATTCGACAAAATACTTCTTTAATTTCTTAATGTTAAAATTCTGCATTCACTTACCTATAATCAGGATTCAATGAATAACCATTTTGTACAAATATACCATTTGCAACATTTATCGTGTGCTCCACTATATCCGGTTTTCGAATTGTCGACCCGGACAGGGGTCTTTTCAATGTGGTTTCACGCCATTTAGCCTGTTTGCGTCTGGGTGTATTACTGTTTGCATTGTTAGTGCTATAATGCTGAACATCATCTAACATCGCTCCTAATTCTTCGTGATACTTGCTGGGATTTTTGATTAGTTCCGCTGAGCGATCCAGGCCAATCAATTGTTTGAGCTCTTGATAACTTTTGCCCCTGGCGCCGAGCGTAAGCAGCGATAACGCCGACATGACACTGAGGGGAGAGAAGATTTCACTACGTGTAGCTTGCGGATCCAATTCCCTTAGTTGAAGGGCAATATTGTGGCCAAATTGTAAACAATTTTCGGCTATAATATCGGATATGGTGCCATTACTGCGCTTTGAGGATGTTGAAAAAGCTGCTGCCGGTGAGAGTGTGGGGCGTGTACCAAATGCAGAACCAGCTGAATTTGATTTCTGTAGCGGAAATTTCTGTTGATTTTCTTTCATTTCAAATTGTAGAGGATTTTTGGTAATTTGTCCAACTAATTCATCATCATCTCCTAAAATCGACTGAACACAACAACCCACAAACACTAAAAGTGCGGGTACAAGATAGCAGCTGCTTAACATTCTCATCGTTTTACAAGGCGTTTATTATAGCGTAATTTTTTTAAATAATTAAAGTAATTAAACACGGCAAGAACAAAGAACACGCGATCTCCACAAACATCGATTTTCACCACTAAACTAATCTATTTCGTCTGAACTATTTGCTTATTTGCTATAGTATAATTTCACAGAGCAATTATATTTATATGTTAATTAAATTCGAAACTTTTATTTTTTTTTTTTTTCGTTTTTGTTCACTTTCTCAGTAAGTTCGTTCGTTGTTCGCTCAAATCGATGTGTAACTCTAGAAGCGAGTATTCCAACTGATAAGTCAACAACTCAAGCTTTGCAATTTAACTCAGGTCTCTCTGTTTTGCTACAAATGAGTATTGCTATTATGCACCAAAGTTGGAAGAACCTGTTTTGATGATGAATCTGAGCAGTTTGTTATACCCTAAGCTAGTTTAGAGATTTGGTGAGTACAATTCGAGATAATAAGTATTTGCAATTACGTGAAATTAACGCGTCCGTATATTTAGCATACTCTATGCTAGGTTAATGAATGCATAAGTAATATTCAAGGCGTTGTTTGGAACAAGAAAATATAACCTAATTAGACGATATCACATTTTTTTGTGCTTCAATTATAACAGTAGAATACAACATCATTATAGTCAATTAAAAAAGTCCTATACTAAAAAATGTTTGTGTAGTATCGATTTCGAGAATAGAATAAACTTCAAGAAAACAACTCTTTTTCTCTGTGCATAACCGACATACGAAATAAATTCAGTCAATGCAATCCATTCCCATTCACAGAACTAAATTTACAAATTGTTTGACTCTTCCTAAATTGTTCTGAAATTAGTGCCACTGAAAGAAATATTGGATCTAGGAAAATGTATTAAATTACGTAATATGTCTGGGAGTTTTGAAGGAGGCTAACGAATCGATTGTTTTTTAAATCTACCAGGCATTATAGAGCAATCAGTCGATAAACATTTAAGTGACTTCAGTCTTTGAATTAATGAGTACAGTGAAAAATTACAGCTTCGATAAATGTGTCAATGTGGGAGGCACCAGGAGGAATATGGCAACGCCACACATTTCAGAACTTGATTTAAAAAATATAAATGAATCCAGTATAATTACTTGGAAAATATGAAGCTAATGGTATATGAGTAAGATCGGACATTTGTATGGGAGGTGCCAGAAGCTACAGGAATATCTGGAAGATATCAGAATATCGATCAATTTGTATTTGCGGTACCAGAAGGGATGGATCGATATAGGCCATCTGCAATCCCCAGCGAGGATCTGGCGAAACATTGCGATCATCGTTTAAAATGTTGATCGCATTGCAATATTGTACTCATATTTCTGTTCGAAGATTCCAAACAGTGCTACATTTCATCTAAAATATTGAATAGTTTCTTGCCCAAGTTGAGTACTTCGAAAAAGAGACAACATCGAGTACTTTGTACCGATATTTCGTTGTTCTTTCATTTCTATTCTTTTTCAACGTCTATTGTGTTTGTTGCATCTTTATTTGAAATTACAGAACTAACAATTCCCAATCTTATTTTTGCATATTTTTTTATATCCTTTATGACACTGAATGCAAGTGGATTAGTTGTAAATAATATTAAAGTATTAAAGTGGTTTTCTTTCGTCATTTGGGCCCAAAACCATTTCATATCACATCAGCCTGAATGAGGAATTGATTAAGAATTTTTCTTTTTAATCTCTCCCTCTCTCTCTCTCTCTTTCCACATCTTGTCTTAAATTAGATATATCCAGATTCACATATCCGAACTTTGAGATTTCGTAACTCGGTAAGTAAGAGCTAGATTACTGAAAAGATATTTTTTAAGCAGAAATGATGGTATATATTTGAATCAATGCTGCTAAATCCCAAAAAATAACATAAAGAATTTTGGGCGTATAAGATGTCAAAAAAACAGTATTTTCGCATGGCATTGAATGATTTTTCTGGCATAGTTTTAATTCTCCGACTTATATTTATCAAATATACACCATTTAGTTCGATAACATGTTGCCACTTTGAAGGTAATTTCACTATGGCTCTCTCCCCCAAAAACCTTCGACCTACCATCTGCATCGGTAAATGACCCATTTGTTTTTTTTTTTGTATTGGTTTCCAACACCAAAATCGGAACGGCTGATATTTTTTCATCATGAAGTAAAAACATCAGCAGTTCCAGTTTCAGTACAGGAAATTAATACAAGAAATGTCGGCAATGCCGCTTAATTTTTCCACGAGTAAACAATGTCTCGTGAAAATAACTGCGTATAACTTAAATGAAAAGTTGCAAACATTTCAGTTGCGAAAAACTTCGATAACATATGATTACGATGGTGGGGAACTAGAGTGTTCTATGTATGATTCAGCAAAATTTATAAATTTGGGAAATACTATCTACACTCATTTTCCGCGGAAAACGACAATGTTGTTTAAGTCACTTTCTAAGTTTTATAAATGATTGCAAAAATTCGAAACAAGATCAAACTATAACATGGTATTTCAAAATAGGCTTGAAAAATGTACGGTATTTTAAAGTTTTTGTTGACCACTTGTTTCTTTTGATACTGCCCATTTTCATAGCGTCACTCTCAATTTGCATAATATTAAACAAAACACAGTGCTTTGAAAGCTTATAATTTCAATTTTTGCTGTGGCAATATATACTTATAGTAAACTAAAATTAGAGATTTTCATTGGTTATTCCCAACCCGACTTTTCTCGGGAATAGCGACCTTCCTGTGGGACATGGGATAATTTGTGATTCAAGATAAATTGAGTTTGTATTGACGTTTCTTCTGAGATGTTTTTTAAACTTTAACCAACACAAATAATCTAAAAGTCCTTGCTAAATGCAGACGTATTTTATATAGATTTATGGTCTTAATAATAATTTATGTTCGTTTTTGAATTTATAGTCGATCTTTAATGTACCATGATTGTAGTTCATAATCCGGTTCAAGATCGTGGCTTATAGAATGTAATTCAAAAATTTGCGAAATCGATTGTACTGACACAGCTGGCTAGACGGAGAGCTGCTTCGGTATTTGCCAAAATATTATTTTCAGCGCATTTAGCTGTTTGTGCTTTCTCCAACATCATCGCCAACTTAAGTCGGAATAACACGCAAAAAAATTTTAGTTCATTGTAGGATCATTAAACGTTTTACAACGTAAACGTTTAATAAATACTTACTAATATAATAACTGTTAATGTTTGAAGTTTACGCTCCAAATTAAGAGTCTTGTCGGGAAATTTTCAGTCCAGACGTATACATCTTCTGTCACCATTTCATTACGTAGTACAATTCCCAAACGGAAAATTTGACACTAATATAATTTGTTTGACAAACTTGCTGTAGAACTGAAAAGAAGTTGATATTCTGATAACTGATTGGCATAGGAATTTTGATATTCTGTTGTTTTCTGTTTAATTAACATTCTGTTCTTAATCGTTTCTCTACACTGACATTTTCCGAATAGAAAAGTAGGACAGTAAAACAACAACAATTGTCGGGTTTAACGTGGGTCTCGCTTTGATAGCCTTACTCACGGTGTGCCACCACACATGGGACTGTTCTTGAACGTGTTTGCGACAGCTAGCGCCCCGGAAGGATTAGTCGAAGCACCTTAGAGATAGGAAACAGGTCCCCTTGGAAAATTTCCTCAGGGCATGCTTCCTCTCTCTGCCAAAGTACCTTTGAAGTCACTGGTATGAAGTGAACTTCCTCCCGCGTAGGAGTGAGGCCTATCTAGACACCTCGGATAGACGAAGAACAGTGTTTCCCAAGTCCTCGCATTACCTTCAGGAGATCCTGAAGCAATGCAAGATCCGTAGAAACACATGTTCGGGCAACCACAGCCAGCACGATGTTCCCACAAGGGGTCCTACGCCACAACCAGGCAAGCACAAAATGTTCGTGGGGCCCCTGGTCTCCCGTGCTACCAGAAAATGAAAACCCTCTGGTCAGGGTTTCGCAGACAAAAGCTGCTCCAGTTTCGATACATCACACCTCGCATGGAACTTGCCGTCCACCGTAGCCGTCTGCACAAAGCGCAGACATGCACCTACAACAAGTTGCAGCCACATGCCTTCCCGCAATGCAAACGCATACAAAACTGGAAAAGAGAAGGAGAAGAATAGAAGAAGGGAAGAAAAAAAATAAGAGTACAGAGGGATGCTGATCCAACACACCACCACATGCATTGCACATTGCGCAACACACATGACAGTGCATCTTCATAGGTAATTCACCCACCAAACCAACCCCTAACGTTCCCTCCTAGAACGGCGCCTTGCAAACAACCTGCCTGCAAAGTGACGAGCTCCAGCCAGTCTATCCCTTGATGATATCATGTCCGTCACGTCCCAACTATCCCCAACCCTCACAATCCCTAATGCGTCCAAATTCCTAATATCATCGTACAGAGAACAGTCGCACAACACATGCTTCCAATCCTCTGTCTGATGCCCACAGTCACAAGCACTACTGTCAGCCAGGCCTCTTTTGTGCAGAAATTCGTTCAGAGAACCATGCCCCGTCAATATGAAACCCAGACTCAGGTTAAAACTAAAGTCAGGATTCCCATTGACGAGACAAACATCCCGCACAAAAGCGCACGTGACTCTACCCTTGTGTGACTGATCCCATCTGGCTTGCCATCTGGTTGTCACACACTCCCCCAAAACTGCCTTGCGTTCCGCCCTACTCAGATTTCCAATGGCCTGTACATTCCTCACCAGGTCTATACCAGCCACAGAGCATCCTCTCATCACCCGAAAGTCTACTGCTCGACGCAGAACCTCCAAGTCAAGAGGGACAGCTCCCATCAAAACCTGCAGAGCACCCTGGCATGACTGTATCAAACGATATCCTGCAGAGGTCGTGACTGCCTCGTACCACACCGACGACCCATATGTTGCACAGGCAACAAATAAGCCGCGGTAGACTATACGAGCAAGTAGGACAGTAAAAGTGGCCGAAATCGATTCGGTTGGAGTTTGCTAAGAACAACTAATAGTTGTAAAAACGTGAATTTTCGCAAAAAAAAAAAATTGAAGCCGTTTACGTTCTGTGGCAGAAAAATCCCTGTAATGACATTTCCAAAAATAACTTTCAAAAAGAGCTGTATACCATTCCATTCACATGAAAACTTGCCGAACATTTCAGCTGCGGAAAATTTCGATAGCATAAGAATCATATTCTCTTTAAGTGAAACGAAAATTTCACGTGAGATGAGTATTTTCCTTGTTTGGTATTTTAATAAAGTTTAACTCGAAGAAATCAAGGTACGAGGATGAAAAAAAATCCCAAAACTAGCCGACCTGACGCATATATGGAAAAAATTATTTTTTTTTATTATCTTTAAAACATGTTCTAAGACGCCACGTTGTCTTAGAGATTATGTTGAAAAATAAAGGAAATTGTTCCCAACTTTTTTGTGCCTTCTTTGTTTTCGGACCGCCTTCTTATGTAGCATTTGATACTACAAAAATATAACATTCAGAAGCAAGCCGTTAAACCACGAAGTATCTTTTGACTTTTTATGACTTTCTGAGTTGATTAAGTGACGCTGTCCGGCTGGCTGAATGGTAAATACGATAGCTGTCGTATTTCTTTCTCTATTTTTTTAAAACTTGGCGTTACTTAATATTTCGCCAACTTATAGCCCGTAGTTGAAACATACAAATTAATCGAGTCCCCTTTCCGTGCATTTAGTACAAACTGACAAGGTTTTCCGAATTCAATTTTCCTCTGCAATTTACAATTACTAGGCTGTTGCAGCCAGAGTAACTACGCCCCTTACAGTATCTGCCATACAAATAACCGATTTCACGCACATATTTTTAGCTTTATTACGCGTTAGGGTAAGATTAATACAAATTGACCGACTTATCAAAATGTAATTTTCTCCCTCTAAACCCCAATTCGTAGACTTCAGTAACTACATTATGACGCTTGGTAAAAGGTGAAAAAAAAATCGATCAGATAACTACGAATTCTGTAATGCTACTCGTACAAATTACCTAATTTAACAAATATATTCCAAGAGTCATATCTTTTAATCAGCTGCACAAAATTCAGCAAATGTTTTGCCACAAGCCGTTTTGACAAAAAAAAAACAATGATTTCTCCATGATTTCTAAGCGGAAGACAATAAGTTATGACAGTTGTAATAAAAAGTTCAGTAACATATAATTTTTCTTCCCTCCTTATGCATTAAAAATATGCAGTAAAAATACAAAATGCAAATCTAAAGAACAAAATCAACGATAATTTCCATGTGCCGAAGCCTTAATTTCCTTTTATTTTCAATTGGTTTACGTTTTATGTAATCTAAATTCCACTTACGCTCTATACACAGTTTTATATCTCCTGTGACAAGATTACCCATTTGTACTCATTTTGATCTCAATTCCGATTAGAAGGCGATCATCGTTTCACCAAAGAGAGCAAATATAAAAGAGGACAAATGTAGCCGCTGTCTTCTGAGTAAACCTCTCTAGCTGTCCAAGCTAATTTATTTCGCTCAAAGTAGAAATGATCAGAGAGCCAAAAGAGTAAGATTAGCTCGCTCTCTTCGTTACTCTCTTTGCGAGATAACTCCTTAACCTTACACATTTTGGTTACTATTTTTGCAGATTATAATAAGTTGTTCAATAGTGTATGAAAGCCATTACATATTACGGTAAAATCGCTAAACCAGTAAAGTTCCACGTTGGAAAAAAGAGCGAGAGAGGAGAAAATTGTGTTCTTGAGTTAACGTTGGAATTAAGCGCAATTCAGAGCGAAATAAATTACCTATGCTCATACATTGTCTGTGTTAAATGTGAATATGGCAGAAGTTAAATGCATGAAGTTGCCATGCACACATAGAAGAATTGCGTACAGGGGCCTCATTTATATTTGGAGTGAAAATTGAGACTTAGAGAGGACAGAGAGCATTGCATTCTTTGTTCAATATTTCAATAATTTTGCATATTTTTGTTATATTTTTATAGATTGTAGTAATGTAATTACTAACATTTGAAAACAGTCCCATCTGATATAACAAAAATCTAAACAGGTAAAGTTCCATATAGTGAAAGGCAGTGAGAGTGTACAGATTTATGCTCTTGAGTTAGCGTTCAGACTTAATAAAATTCGCTCCAGATACAAATGCGGCCTCTGTTTGTAATTTTTCTCTGTGCCACGCACTACTCTCGCCTAACAATAAGTACATAAATTGAGTGATTCATCCTCTTTTACATTTACTCCCTTTAGCCTCGCTGAATAACAAATGTGTAGCCATTGACAAACATTTGCAAATTGGCTCTGGATTAATGCATAAGGAGGGAAGAAATATTATGTTACTGAACTTTCTTATTACAATTGTCTTATAACTTATTGCCTTCCGCTTATAAATTATGGAGAAATCGTTGGTTTTTTGCAAAATCGGGCTTATGGCAAAACATTTGCTAAATTTCATTGAATTCGGTGCAGCTGATTAAAAGATATAACTCTTAGAATATATTTGTTAAATTGGGCAATTTGTACGAGTGGCATTACAGAGTTCGTAGTTATCCGATCGATTTTTTCACCTTTTAAAAAGCGTCGTAATGTAGTGCAAATGTCAATAATTTATGTTACTGAAGTCTACGAATTAGGGTTTAGAGGGGGGAAATTACATTTCGATAAATCGGTCAATTTGTATTAGTCTTACCCTAATGAGCGAAGCAATGCAGTCTGTTTCCATTTTCAGAACTAAGCATGATAAAGCTAAAAATATGTGTGTATATTGTATATTTTTAAAATTAAACTAAGTATGTGACGGGCTTGCAAACCACTGTACTTCCATTAGGCATTCGCTAAATATTCTACAATATGTTGAAACTGGAATTAACAATCAATTGGGTATAAATATATTTATAGATACATATATTGAGCATAAATAAATACCTATACATATTACGTTTGGATCTCGCTCTTTTTCTCTCTCTCTCTCTCTCTCTCTCTCTCTTAATTTCTGAAAGCAATTTAGGTTAACATTACTGGTTTTTGTGATAAGTTTTGCATTCGGTACATCCCCTTCAGTGATAAAAAAATACACCAAAATACTTGTTTTCTCCCATTGCCTGAATAATTGTTCCTTAAGAAGGGACGCTGTTAATGAATCTTAAAAGCAAAGGCCATTTATGACGTAAATAGTTAGCTGATTCACTCCATTGTAATTGTAGCTGTTGAGTTATTCAACTCAATTGATGGAAAACAGTCATTTGCAAAATGAGAATGAGAAATTTCAATATTATTATTGGTATTGTTGTTTTATCTGGTCGCTCGTACTCTTTGTTTTCCAAGCAATGTATTTATTCGTCACATTGTGGGACCGGTTGGTATTCCCCAAAGTATAGTAAACACGAAAATTTTTTACATTAGTCTTTAATTGTTTACATTTTTTTATTCATAAATAGTTTTTCCAAACCCCCCACACAATTGCTATTTGTCGGAATTCCTCTAAGACGCAGCGTGTATATCAATAACTCGTGAGAGCATCTAATGCATACTAACTAAAATTGTATTCGTAGTAAATCATAATTATATTGAAAATCTCTAATTTACGCAAACGATACAGCAGTGTAAACTGATATAGCGCTAATATTTGGGATTTTATAATTTTTTTTTGTACTTAGCGTAGCTTGTATGATTCTTTTTACGAGGAAAACAATTCCATAAGACATTCTTCCCTGGGAAAAAAAATTTTGCGGCATTACCAGCTTTCTTCTAATTAGGTTCGAACACTGAAAACAGAACAACTTAATTTTTACATCATAAAGTGTTCGATATCATATTTGGAAATTTGTAAAATTGTGTCTTTTTGTATTCTAATTTAATTTCACAAGTTTATAAAGGTATTGTCGAACATATTAGGTAAAAATGTAATTTATTCAGTGTTAAAAATCAAGAAAAAAAAGTTGGCGCTGCCACCGTCTGTTGGAAAAAATTAGCGTCAATTTCCAAAATCAACCTTAAAGATAAAATTTCCGATTATTTGCCTAAAATATTATCACCTAAAAACTGTCTATAATAGGTGTGCAAATAAGTTCCCGCTGTTTGCTAATAGATGGCGCCAAATGTAAGTGCTAGTCGGATCTGTCATAATCTACGCATCATGAGCCAAGCTTACCGCCTCGACATAATTGGTTGTTTGTGAATATGTATGATTTTGTGTCAAATAATCGTCATATGCGGGAAATATTGACTTTCTTCTTTCAATCAAAGAAAATGGCGGCTGAAACTTATCGAAAGCTTCAAAATTACGGAGATGCTGCCTTAAGTGGAACAACGTGCCGAGATTGGTTCCGTTGATTTAAAGACGGTGATTTTGATGTTGACGACCGTTCGCGTGAAGGAAGACGAAAAACCTACGAAGACACTGAATTGACGGCATTGCTTGATGGGGATCCGTATCAAACGCAGGTAGAGCTTGCTTCAGTATTAGGAGTTACCCGCCAAGTCATTTCCAAGCGATTGCATGCATTGGGAATGATTCAAAAAGCAAGGAACTTGGGTTCCTTATGAGTTGAAGCCAAGCGACGCTGGGCGTCGTTTTTTCGCCTGTGAACAACTACTTCAGGGGCAGTGGCGGAAGCGTTTTCTTCCTCGTATTGTAACGGGTGATGAAAAATGGATTCATTACAACAATCCAAAGTAATGAAAGTCATAGGGGCCGCTCGGCCACGCTTCTACGTCGCCGCCTCGCCTGAATATTCACGCTGCGAAGGTTATGCTCTGCATTTGGTGAGACCAGGTCGGTGTAATTTATTACGAGCTGTTGGAGCCAAGCGAAACCATCACTGGGGATCGGTATCGACTTCAATTAATGCGATTGGGCTGAACTCTGCGCGAGAAATGTCCAAAATACGCGGAAGTGATTCTTCAACATGACAACGCTCGACCTCATGTGGTCATGCCCGTTAAAACCTACCTGGAAACGCTGAAATAAGAAGTCTTACCCCATCCGCCATATTCTCCAGATATTGCGCCATCCAATTATCATTTGTTCCATTCATATGACGACATCAGAAAATGACGTGCCTCAAAAGACAAACAGTTTTGCCGTGACAGAATCGAGCTTCGCCCGAAATATGGGAAAAAACAGTAAACATGTTTTCATAATAATGTTGCATTTCTATACAAAAAAAAAAAACCCGAGAACTTAGTTGCGCACTTAATATGTAATTTTAAAACAGCAGTTCGCCAAGCGTGATCTAAGACTTCCGGGGGCTTATGCTAGCCTTTTAGAGGTGCCGTAAGTACTTTCAGAATGTATTATAGGGTGACTTTTTAAGATTTAAGTTTTTCAGGTTGGCAGCACTGGTTGGTGATGGCGTCCAAACGTCATCTGTAAAAGTGAGAAGTGTACAGTATACTCTGCCATTTCATCATGGAAAGACTAACAAACGAACAACGATTGCAAATCGTTGAAATTTATTATCAAAATTCGTGCTTTGTGACAAATGTGCATCGTTTGATACGACCATTTTATGGTCGTCATAATTGACCTGCTTAATCAGCGATTCGTGCTGTTATCTCCAAATTTCGCTCCAAATTCCCTTTGTTTTACATAAAACCATCGACTCCCATGAGTAGAGTGCGTACCAAAGAAAATATTGCAGCCATAACGATTGGGCATGTGTTATTTAACCACAAAGCATTTTTTTGCCCCAATTGGCTGAGTTGAACTTGGTTAACATGTGGTTTTATCAAGACGGTGCAACATGCCACAGTGCTCGTGAAACAATGGATATGGCCCACAAGATCTTGCGATTAAACGCTTCTTGATTATTTCTTGTGGGGTTATGTCAAGTAGTTAGTCTATTTGGATAAGCCGCACAGGATAACATAACACGCGTTATTCGTATAATACAGGGCGAAATGCTCGAAAAAGTGGTGAAAAATCACCCTATAGTTCTTTATACTCGAGAAAGGACTATCGATATACTCGTTTGAATATACTACAGCGTCCAATGTTGGCAGCACGCTGTTGGTTTTGTATGAAACGTAATTTTATTTTATTTATCCCAGCCTGTATGTGTCGGATGTAAAACATCATATTATAGGTTTGAATACTATTTCTAATATTAGCGATTTTGTATCAGCGTCACATATTTTTTGTGTGCGAAAATGGCAAGGTTTGAGCGGAATAAAAGGTCAACAAGCAATTTCACATCCTTAAAAATCATCAGGAAAATGGACGAAATTGGGTTTCATGTGAACTAGAAATGTTGAACATGGGTTTCGTACATGTGAAATACTGCTTGCCATACATAAATGAACGAATTTTTCGAATCGTGTAATCACCGATAATGAAAAATGAATTCAGTAGGTTATGCCAGCTAAGCAGAATATTCATGCCACGTGCCACAAAACGCTCTCTTAATATACATAATGATTATGTATATTAATTATATTATTATTATAATGATTATGTATATTATGATTTTTTTAGCGATTCGATTTTTTAGAATTTATATGTTTTCACCCAAAGGAATGAAAATATATATCATTAAAGTATTATGGCTTTTTAAGTCGATTTAGAGATATTTATCCGTCTGTCTGCCTGGCTGTCTCGTGGACATGACGGCGTCGCAAATCTTTGCCAGCCTTGTTAAAATTTGGCACAGCCTAATGTTTTGCCAGATCGTAGTCTTGGATTGCAAATGGGCTATATGAGGTACCAGGCCTTCTGGTACCGTTTGTATCCCATACAAATTGAACGAATTTCAGAAAACTAGTATTTCACCCGTAAGTATACATTCGAGGACTAAAGTAAGTTTGTTCGTTGCTTTTGTTTGTAATGCTTGACAGAATTTGAAAAAATTGTCAGACTAACCATTCTGATTCCTCTCACACGAATAGCTCATTTAGCCAAAACATTCTTAGATTTATATCTATTACAGGGTTGCAATAAATTTTGCCAAATTTGGTGCAAATATAATTTCTAAGCAGTAGACTGCAATAGTCTATGTTATTGTTCAATATATTGACCTCCAATAACTCATATATTTATAGCTTCATATCTTCCTAATAGTAATAGTTAATTCAGTGAAATTAAGTACATGTTATGCATTTGATGAAGTAAGTTCTGGAAATGAAAACGGAGGACATTGTCACGCTCCTACTACTATCTCCCACACAAATTACCGATTTAACCCATATATTCCTACATTTATTTCGTTCCAGTAGTTGTGGTGAATTCAGTCGAATTCGACACATGTTTTGCGTTCTGTGAAGTAAGTTATAGAAACAAAGACGGAGGACATTGTCACACTCTTTCTGGCTTATAGATATTTAATTTTTTTTTCTCTATAATCCCTAATTCGTAGACAAGTAGTAGTTATTTAAATAGTTATTTAAGTATATGGCAATTATATTGCATAACAATACTTTGTAAAATTTGAAAAAATTGAACGGATAATTACGTCTTACTCTGGTAGTTCGCATACAAATTATATAATTTTACTCATATTTTTCTAGTTTCATGTCTTTCATTCAATTGCACTAAATGCTGTATAATTTAGCAAGCATCAGGCTTCTAGCAAACTAAGTTCTGCAAATGAAAATTTTAAAGAATCTACAGACTCACCACATTCATACTTTGTGATTGGGAAAAATGTAAAAAAAAAGAAATCTGAAATATGTCAATTGTGCTACTCTCAAGGCTAAATTTTTTCTACTAAACCGATTTTGCCCAATTACAAACTTAAACTGCTTATCACTGTGAGATTTTCGTGCTAAATGTTGTCCTATCCTGTGCGCGGGAGAAGTCAAAAATGCTGATGTTGTATAACATTACATGATAATATATTGTTTATAACAAAAGATAGGGGAAATCCACAAATTCTATTATAAATTGTTTAGTTTATAAAAAAACAATTATTAATTATATTGATAATTATTATTCGACCAAAATCACAATTAAAACCATTATTTTTTACAAGATGGTTTTGACTTTGTAGTTATGCAATCCAACGGAAGTTCACGAATCTGCTGATAATTTCAAAACATATTTGAGTTTAAGTTTTGGCATTTATGTATGATTTTTATGTACAGGGTGTCCGTCGGGAAGGTATACTACTTTGTTTTGCCGCCATTTTGGTAAACATTACTCTTGACAGCTCATATTTGGCAATCGTAAAGTAGAGATGTGGCAAATTTATTATGGAAAAATATTCGATAAACCAACTTGTTTTAATCGTTAAAACATTTTACCAAAATCAGTCATCGATTACCGTGACAATGAGAAAGTTACGTGAAATTTTTGGGAGAAACCACGTACCAACAAGGCGCACTATTTATTGAGTAGTGAATGATTTCAAAGAAAGAGGGTCTGTAGCTGATAGGGCCGAGCATACACCACAACGTACTGCAAGATCAGCTGAAGACATTACTGCTGCTCAAAAAAGTGTTTCGACGCCGTGCTCAAGGGCTTGGTCTACAAAGAACAACTTTGGCCACAATTTTGCACAAGGATTGCGTTTGTTTCCATTTAAGATTCAGTTGACACAAGAGCTTCTTCCACAAGACCATTTATGCTGCCGTACAAATGCCAATGGGATGTTACAGCACCGATTTTCATGAAAAAATCATAATGAGTGACGAAGCACATTTTCATTTGAATGGATATGTGAATAAACAGAATAGTCGGTTCTCTAAAACCCTCAAGTTATTCATCAGTCACCTTTGCATCGAGTAAAAGTGACAGTCTGGTGTGCAATTTGGTCAAGAGGATTCATTGGACCTGACTTCTTTGAAACTGAAAACCGCGTAAAGGTAACTGTCAATAGGGAGCGATATCACGATATGATTGAAAACTTTTTAACGCCACAACTGCTTGCTTTGGGCTTGATTAACATGTAATATCAACAGGACGGTGCCACACGGCATACCGCCAGGATTACAATAGAATTACTGCGAGACCTCTTTCCACAAGAAGTTATTTCAAGAAATTGTGATGTTAATCGGCCTCCACGGTCGCCTGATTTGACTGCTCCGGACTTCTTTTTGTGGGGATACCTGAAAAGCACGGTTCATGCAAACAAACCAGAAACGCTTGAGCAACTCAGACAGAATATTCGTGATGAAATTAATGAAATACCGCGTGAAATGTATGAGAATGTAATGAAAAATACGCTCAAAAGGGCTCGCATTTCAGAGGCTAACAGAGGCGAACATTTATCTGATATTGTATTCCATACATAATTGCTGACATTAAAAAAAACTTTTGTCAATATAAGATCCATTCTCTTTAATTTAATCAAAAATTATAAACAAACAAATTAGTATACCTTCCCGACGGACACCATGTATTTAAACTGATATACCTATTGACTTTTACTTCGAGACTACGCCGATATCATAGAAAACTTAGCCAAATCGCAATAAATTATATCGATGGAAGGATTTCCTTATATTCTGATCTCTTTGCCTATTTCACGTGAATTTCATGGGTAAATTGCCGGGAATTTTATTGATTAAAATATTTTACATTTAAATAATTGTTACATATTTTTTCGCTTAGAGTTTTGTCTATTATCTCTCTTTTTTAAACGAAATTATCAGTATCAGCTAATATTTATTTGGAATCCAATTGGGAAGATTATTTTTGGATTAAGCAGAAAAATTATACATGGAAAACAAATTGCGCATTACATAAGTGATATGGAATTTCGGAATAGAATTTGAGTCTCCCGGAAATTTTCTTAAATGACGAATTCTGATCACAACAATATAAACATACTTAATGCTGCATTTAAACGTAAAATTTGAGATAAGAAACGCTTGAAAATAATAAATATTTATTTGCCAAATCATAATTTGAGAGTACATCAGAGAACTGAAAGAAACAAACACATGGAACGCAGCAATCACTCCGTTGTTTGTGAGTAACTAACCTTTGGTCTAAATATAAAAAAAAAACATGAAGTGCGGTGAACGGGAATTGGCTACACAAAACGAAAGGAAAATCTAATATTTTACTGCTATATTCCACATGTACAGTGAATATTTGACATTTCAACAATGCATTTCATATTAAGGTTCTATAAAGTGACTTTCAATTATTCGCCTTATGTTGAAAAATTTAAAAAATTCGAAATTGACTATTGTGGTTCGAAATTTTCGACTTTTTGGTTATGAAAATGTCTAGAAGTCGGTTTTTATTTTCGACATTTAAGGCTAGTAAAGGTTTATCCATTTAGTGATTTCAAAACGCCGGCCTGTCAAGACTATCATTTGTTAAATACCTGTCATCTGAAGTGTTATTTATTTAGTGAAACGTTTGTCATTTACGAATATGGATAGTTAAACAACCGGAGAACGCGTAAAAATAGTTAAAACTTACTACAAAAGTGGTGATTAAGCGATGAAGTTCATTTCTCACTCGGAGATTACATCAGCAAGCAAAATTGTCGCATATGGTGCTCGATAAAGCCAGAAGTGATTGTGGAAAAGCCATAGAAACCGGAAAAAGTGACTGTTTGGTGCGTATTATGGTCTGGAGGATTCATTGGTCCATATTCGAAAATGACGCTGGAAGAACCTCAACTGCTGCACCCAATCCTAATTTTACCTTTGGAACCGAAAAAAATGTAAACAGTTTATAACTCGGGTGTTTACAAATCGCTATGCGAATATTTTTCTCGCGAAAAACACTGCATTATCACATAAATTGGCAAATTTAACTCAGTTTGTCGATAAATTTTATAAAATTTTTCTATTTAAGGTTTGCAAACTTTCACAAATATGTGAAATCAAACTGTATTTACATTTACAATTTAGTAAAACAAACATTTTAGAACATTTTTTCAATATGTCAAGATTACATATTGTACATACGAGGTGTGTTCAAAAAATAAGGTGAATTTTCATTTTTCTCAAAAAATATTTATTCATCAATTTCTATTTTACCTCCTTCAAAGTAGTCCCCCTCAGATATGATACACTTGTGCCAGCGTTTTTTCCAATCCTCGAGCAGTTCCGATATGCACTTTTTGGTATGACCTTGAGCTCTCTCAGCGATTCGGTTTTTATCTTCTCAATCGTCGCAAAACGCCGTCCTTTAATGGGTCTCTTCAATCTTGGGAACAGGAGAAAGTCGATAACGGTGTTTTTTTTTTTTTTTTTTTTTTGCCAAAGAATCTCTCATAAGCAAAAAAGAGAGAGCAGGTGCATCATCATGATGCGAAAGCCATAAATTTTTTCCACAATTCCGGGCTTTTTTTCGTATTACGTATACGACCTTCTGGTAAGAACTCCTGATGCACTGCGCCATGGTAATAGAAGAAAACAATGAGCAAAACCTTGACATTTGATCGAACTTGGCATGCTTTTCTTGGTCTTGGCTCTCCTGGGTTCTCCTATTGGAACGATTGGGGTTTGGTTTCGATGTCATAACCATATACCCATGATGCGTCACCAGATCCTTCATCATTGACGTCATTCAACAATTCCTGAGCGATGTTCATGCGACGTTGTTTTTGGTCAAAATTCGGCAATTTTGGAACGAACTTCCCTGCCACACGCTTTATGCCCAAAATTTCCGAAAAGATTGCATGGCATGAGCCAACCGATATGCCGGCATCCTCAGCAACTTCTCAAATTGCGATTCGAAGATTCTCCATAACAATTTTCTTCACTTTTTTAACATTTTCATCGGTTGTTGATGTGCTGAGGCGTCCAGAGCGAATGTCGCAATTCACATCTTTTCGACCTTCAGTGAAAAGCTTGTACCACTTGTAAACATTTTTTTGACTCAGAGTACTCTCACCGTATGCCACTGTCAACATTTCAAGTGTTTTTGAGCACTTAATTCTATTTTTTTACACAAAATTAGCAGAAAATCGCCGAACACGCGAAACACTTGTCTTATTTATGCCTCTCACAAACAAACTAAACATGCTATATGGATAAAACCGTCATCATATCTTCGAGACGAGTGTACCAACATAAAAAAAATACTAATCGAAAGTCGAATGTACGTATCCCGCGAAATTTAAAAATTTACCTTATTTTATGAACACACTAGTACTCGTACATCCTAACATGAATGGATTAGTGAAGGATTAAGAAATACACCATACTCACTGATATCTACCTCCTCCCTAAACTTTATAAATCCTAATGCCCAGTAAAGAAAAGGCAATGGCAATTTTCCGAATATTTCGAAAAATTGGGGGCGCTTCCCTCCGTAACGGTAGCCATAGAGCCATATCCCTGCAGTGATTAAACAATAAATTTCTACCCAAATTTCTGAATACCTAGAACGACTCACGCTTATGCGAAAACGTTACGTAAATACCACGTTAATAAGACTAAGAAATGGTAATGAAAGATTTGAAAATGGCGGAAGACATACACTAATAGTAATGTCTTAGTTAACAAAATATTCCCAATTGCGAAATGTATTTCTACACTTTTTTAAATGAATATTCTAATTTTCATAGGTACATATTTGTCATAGTTCAACTAACATTTTTGAAATTTGTAGAAGAAACCCCATAATTTGGCACACCTCAAACAAATTCTGTTTTCATTTTGACCATAAATATAATTTCGCAAATAATGACACTGAATCAGACCATTGCAATGTAATTCAGAACTACTGCTACAACGAATTACATTATGCCGATGCCGAAATTTCTCGAGAATTTTGGGGCAAAGTGGCATTGTTGTTTAAATGTTGCTGTCGATAAGACCAACATGATGCTCTTGCGAGGTAGATTATCTCGCAAGCCTCTTGTTCGTTTGCCTGATGGATCAGTGCTCAGGTGCTTCATCGAGATGAAGTATGTACCTGGGTGTTGCCATGGGAAAGCGAATGAACTATTTGCCTCATTTGGATAGGCTGAAAGGGAAGCTGGTTAGCGCTGTCGGCCAGCTTAGACGAGTGCTGAGGAGTGACTGGGGGCTTAGCAGACGAGCTGTTCGTGTCGTCTATCAGGGGCTGTTTGTTGCTATGTCAACTTATGCTTCCCCTGTGTGGTACGAATCGGTGAAATCTGCATTCGGGTACCGTAAGATCCTCTCTTATCAGAGAGTGGTGTTATTGGCTTGCATGCCAGTGTGTCATATGGTTTCGACAGAAGCCCTTCAAGTACTGATGCGTGCTGCCCCGCTAGATCTTGTTGTTATACGTCGTGCGACGGAATTCAAGGCCAAGAAAAGGTATGCACTTACGGGAACGGACTGGCACATTGAGGGGGTAGAGAGCATGAGTAGGGCTGAGTATAGGGGGCTCTTGGACGAATGTGTCTTGTCGAGATGGCAAACACGTTGGGAAGAGAGTCAGAGCGGATGCGCTACATTTAGGTTTTTGCCAGATGTTAGGTTCGTTGGAAGAAATCCTGACTTTGGTTTTAACCTCTGTCTTGGTTTCTTGCTGACGGGACGGTCACTCAATGCCTTCCTGCATAAGAGAGCCCTGTCCAATCGCGAGTCGTGCAACTGTGGTGCACCAGTCGAAGACTGGCGGCACATTTTGAGCGAATGTCTGTTATATGAAGATATAAGGGAACTCCAGGGATTAGCGATAACTAGGTCCGGGGATGACTGGATAGTTGGCAATATGCTCTCTACTCAGGGTGGTTTGGCTAGAGCAACGATGTTTGCTTCCAGAGCGTTTGCTAGGCGTAGGGCTACTGCGACGTAATTGTGGTAAGTGGGTCTGCTGACCTTTTCAAGACAGTCTGACCTGGGGGTTGAAGGGCTGTGGGACTGTTCGGATCACGGTGATCCCACAGTTCCATTGAGCTTGATAGTTGGCAGCTGTGTGCTCGTTTGCGGTTGCACCAGTAGCTGCGCCGCAAGGGGTTGAAACTGGAAGTAGATTTTCTACAGAGTTAGATTATCTACGAAGTCTAACCAGAGGCTTTGTCTGGTACCCGGGGTGATAGGGATACACACGGGCAGGTCTCAGGTTCGTGCCCTGTCATCTGTATCTTTTTAATCTCTCGGGGGGTACGGACAGGCATGAGGTTTTCCCTATGTCTATATTTCATGGTTGCCGTTCACCGTCGCCGAACGGAAGGGGTTTGGAGTTTTCCCCGCCTTCCACCGGTGAGGGTACTGCATCCTTGCAATGTAGTATCGGGCGTTCCATCTGCCTGGGGTCTCCGTGCCTACAGATATGTAAAAATGTTCGTACTTCACAGGACAACCAATCCCGTGAAGTATGGTGTATAAATCACGACTCACCAACCGGTGGGAGCATCACGCGGGTTGTGGTTGATATCAAAATCGCTGGTAGGGACTTTGTGCTAGAATATGGAGTTGCATTGCAACCGGGTGCTACAGACTCATAGAGTAGCAGAGGTGGTAAGATAGGTCTCACCTCCGCCAATGGGGATTATGTTCCATACTAGCATAATCAATTTGATATCTGCTGGCTGCGAAGAAAGGGTTGACAATATGTGTTAATACCACAATTGTCAGCCCTTTTTCCTAGATAGCCCAAGTTTTTACTTGGCTATCCCAGGGGGACGTTGGCAATCGCATTGTAATATGCCCAGTGTGTCACGTTAAACCCTCGTGGACTTCTGTACGCTTGGATGATAGTTACACATTTCATTACCTACCACCAACTTAAATTAATTTGAATATCAATTAATATACGAGTATATATTTATAATCCAAATATGGTAAGGGCTATTGACACCCTACGCCACATGTAATAAAAGGTATTAATTTAGAATTGCTGAACGTAACAATTTAATGTACTGTTAGAATCAAAATAAAGTAAACACTTCTCATTGTTTCAATAATAATAATAAAGTTTCATTACATGTAAATAAATAATGCTATATAAAAACAATACTACAAAATTCATAACATAAATAAGAAAAATTCACGAAAATTTAATTCAATAAAGAAAGAAATAGGCAAATCAAGATGTTAAAAATAATCAATTTTTTATAATTCAATTTTTACACATCACACTAAAGTTAACAGTTCTTTAAATAAAAAATAAATGTTTATATTTAATGATTTATCAGCCAAACCCATTACGGAGCCTTCATCATGTTTTATAGTTTTAATAGCAACATTTTTATTAAAGGCTTCATTCTTTCTACCTCCTGTTTTCAACAACAAATATCTCAAATTTAAATTCGTCAGTAGAAAGAATGTTTTCTTAAAAAACTTGAGCCTCCTCCGTATATTTTTTAATGAAATTCAAACGCCTAGATCGGTTGACTTACGATGTATATGCGCAATGATCTTCTAATGGTGCTAACATTTACTGAATTGCCAGAAGTTTGTGTGATGTTTTCGGCTATTTTTACACCGCCACAGGTTGTATAGGATGATTTTTTAATCATTTTTTTTCTAATCGAATAAAACATTCAAATTTGCATCATATATTAAAAGTTTTTATTGGAATCGATAACTTGGTCTTTGCCATTTAATTTTTAAAGATAATTTCATGCAAATGTTGACCGCGGAAGGTCCAATTTTTCGTCACTTTTTTGAGCATTTCGCCCTGTATTCCACGAATAACGCGTGTTATGTTATCCTGTAAGGCTTCAATAGTGTTCGGCTTGTCCACATAGACTAATGACTTGGCATATCCCCACAATAAATAATCAAGAAGTGTTTAATCGCAAGATCTTGGGAGCCAACTCACAGGGCCAAATCGAGAGATAAACTGCTCACCAAATTCATCCCTCAACATATCCATTATTTCACGAGCAGTGTGGTGGCATGTTGCACCGTCCTGATGAAACCACATGTCAACCAAGTTCAACTCAGTCAATTGGGGCAAAAAATTCCTTGTGGTTGAGTAACACATGCTGAGAACGCCGACCAATTGACATTTCACTATCGTCATTAACACTGGTCGCTACGGCTGCAATATTTTCTTCGGTATGCACTCTACGCTTGAGAGTCGATGGTTTTATGTCCAACGAAGTAAGTTTGGTGCGAAATTTGGAGATAACAGCACGAATTGTTGATTCAGCAGGTCGATTATGACGACCATAAAATGGTCGTATCAAACGATGAACATTTGTCACAGAGCACGAATTTTGATAATAAATTTTAACAATTTGCAATCGTTGCTCGTTTGTTAGTCCTTCCATGATAAAATGGCAGAATATACTGCACACTTTTCACTTTGACAGATGACGTTTGTACGCCATTACCAACCAGTGCTGCCAACCTGAAAAACTTAAATCTTAAAAAATCTATATTTGGTTTTACTTGTCGAACATACCTCTTACATATTTCTGTGTCTATTAGATGTATTTGTCACCTTGCTCCTAGAAAATTCTTTACGATATTGTATTGGGCATGTCTGTCTGTGATTTCTTTTATTGTGCTCTTATTTCCTTACAAAGATTTTACATTTCTCACTCAGGGATTTGGATTTTTGTGTGTAGATCTATTACGAGTTCACGAGCCACAATCATACCTTTATGCTGATAAACTTAGACTTTTATACTCATTTAATATTTCCCCAAAATGCAAACAAAATATTATTAAGAAATTGGCAATACTTTAACGATTTTTCGCACAAGAATCACAAGAATCACACAAAATATGCTTTTTTTGTCTATCGTTTTAATGAATTTAATTCTAATTTAATTATCAACTTAATTTGCGTTATTACTTTTTTATTATCTGAATATAATGAAACCCTTACTTATAAGATTATGAAGTGTTTATTTATAATGCAGGTGATAGACCCAATAAAATTTAAACACCGAAAAAAATTTCGTAGTTGATTGACTCATAAATTCATATAGTAATATATTTTGCACGGTTGCACTTAATCAGTCAGATTTGGTAGCCGTTAAACATTTACTAAAATTAAGCCTGAGAATAAAATTGGGCCGTATTGTCCCTTCTGGTATCTCCAAAACAAATTGTCCGAAATTTGATCTTTCCTCCGTAATTTCTAATGAGTAGGTTCCAATAGCCTGTATTTTTCCTAATTTCAGTGAGAAATTTAAGAAAATTGTATCAAGTAGCCACGCTGCTTGTGGTAGCTCCCATATAAATTACCAATTTGATCTACACACACATCCACAGTTTCAGATATTTTGTACTAAATGCAAATGCAGTTGTACTAAATGCAATCAAATTGTACATCATGCACATGGTGGTTTGAATTCTAAGAAGGGAAATGGGAGGCATCGCCACGCCCTTTCTGGAGGATTTCATAAAATTGACCGAATTGACGACATTTAATGTTTCCTCTACAATGCCTAACTCGTAGGCTACAGTTAATCAAATTTCTGCCATTTATATTGCGTTATAACCGTATATAAATTACCTAGCTCGGCTCATACATTCCCAGATCCATTCAATCTTTCACTCAAATACATTAAATTTAGTTAGGGCGACCCCAAAACTAGCCGACTGGACACATATGTAGATGGAGCCATGGATGAGACATCGGTTCACAACTTCACACCTGAGACAAAGGAACAGTTAAAGCATTGGACTGGAATAGGAGAATCGTGTAAAAAGAAGGTGGAGACAGTTCCCTCTGCAGGCAAGGTCATGGCGACAGTTTTTTTTTTTTTTTTTTTTGTTTGCTATGTGCATGGGATTATTTTTATTTAGTATCTTCAGAAAGGAAAAAACATCAACGGCGAATATTATGCTAATTTGTTGCAGCGTTTGGGTGATAAAATTATGAGAAAAATGCAGCATTTGGCGAAAAAGAAAGCGTTGTTTCATTAAGACAATGCCCGAGTTTACACATGAACTATTACAATGGACAACATTAAAGAATTAAAGTTCGAATTACACACCTTTTTCGGCAGATTTAGTTCTCTCGGACAATTTTCTGTTTCCAAATTTGAACACATGGCTCGGTGGTAAAAGATTTGCCAACAATGCCGAGATGGAGACTGCGGATAATGGCTATTCCTACTATAGACATGGTATAGAAACTACTGAATATCAGTGGAAAAAGTGTACCGAGCTAAAAGCTAAAAGGAGATTATGTTGAACAATAGAGAAAATGTTTCTAACTTTTTTGTGTCTTCTTTGTTACGTCGGCTAGTTTTGGGGCCGTCCTCGTACCTTCATTCGTATTCTGTTCTTTTGGGCAGCATACTTTCCATTCAAGCTTCTTAAAAAAATCAACCTGTTTTATTCCTTCTAAAAATTTTGTTTTTTCTATGGTGATGTGTTTTCTTCAAAAGTTTCCCACTCTCGAAATTTGTATACGGTATCTTCAAAATTTGGCAAAAATTGGGGAAATTCCATATTCAGATTTATGTTCATAATTTTTTGAATTATCCAAAGTTTGAAAGCGTTTTAGTAACTTTTTACAAATTGTAGAATTACAAATTTCAAAGTTGACGAGGTGTTTGCAATTGCGTTAAACATTTGCCAAATTCATAATTAATAATAGTACGAAGTGGAGAAAGGCTTTAAGAACGCAAGAGTTCAGGTGGTCAATGTGATTTTCTAATATCGCTCACTGTGATTTTGATTTTTTTTTTTGAAGATTCCGTTGAATATTGAAATAACACGACAAAAATGGACCGTGAAGCAAATGGGCAATACTGGCCCTCGATTTGGTGTAGCCCACTAAATGTAATTGCTTCTCAAGGCTTAAATTTTAATTTAAAATTACGTAAATTTTACGCAAACTCCATAAGACACAATTTTCATTGAAATTTAATTGTATTTACCAAATATAATTTGGCTGAGCCAAGGATGATATTCACTCTTAATCTATTATAGGTATATCATATCGATCCACATTTTCACAGACTAAATTTCACAAATCTGTTAAGCTGGAAATTGCCGCTTCTGCTAGCCACAGTTTTCCTCGGAATCCTTTAATATTGTTCACTTGCGTGTAATTCTCAATGTGATACAGTTGCGTTAAGTGCTAATGCTTCCTTCTGGACTGTTTCACGTTCGATGATGTTAAATCGGTGCTATGGCTGGTTTTGGCCGACAATAAATAACGCTTATTCAACTGTGAACCTGTCTAAATTTATACTTGTCCATTTGTTTTGTATTGAAAGGGTATATAAAAAAAAATGGCACATTACATATAGGAATTTCCGGTGTTTTATTATTTCTCAGATAGGTGGGAATAATATTTGAATTTCTCGCGAAGTTTCTTTAACAACGAATTCTGATCAATAGCAATACAATTCTACTTAACGTTATACTCAAACCATAAAATTGAGAAAGAAATAAATATCTAAATAAATAACAAATAAATTATGAGAAAATTATATAGAACTGAATGAAATTCGTGAATCGCAAACAATCATTCTATTGTTTGTAGAGAGCTAACCTATTATCTATACCTGTTATCTATTATCACATATGCAATGTACCTATACACAGTAGCACTTGTTTGCGTTGTCGGGATTTTCCGCGATTTTAAATGAAACGTAAAAAGAAACTTAACATTACATATTACAGATAGATGTCACTGAGCTACAGGCATAAAAGGCTTCTGAGATTCGACTCCCTAAACTAGGCCGCATAACACAGAAGGCACAAAAAAGTTGGCAACAATTTTCTTTATTTTTCAATATAATTTCCTTTTAGTTCGATACACTTTTTTCAGCGATATTCAGTACACTGCTTAAAATATCCATCAACCGCAGACTCTAACTCTTCATTGTTGGCACATCGTTCACCACCGAACCATTTTTTCAAGTTTGAAAATAAAAAAAAGTCCGAGGTAGCTAAATCTGGCGAATAAGATGCGAGATAAAGCAATTTCAACTTTAATTAATTTAATTTTAATTTAATTTATTTTTATTCAGGTTTGCAATTTTAAGTCTTAAGACCGATTGATGAAATTAAAATATTACAACATATCTTCTCTATAATTCGATAACCAATACAATATACAACTTTACAACACTAATGTTATAACATTTTTGTGTACCTTAATAGCAGAAAAATATGATTTACAATGACAGTCTACTTCACTTATTAGAATTTTTCATTTTGTATCTTTTAGTCTTAATAAATCGAATTATAATTTTAATTGGAATTTACAACTTCTTCACAATATAACTAAAAATTTAACAACAGGTTAAATGGAAAAAGTTAATAGCTACCAGTACTTTTTTCTAAGATTTAATTAACCAAATAATTGAGATACTATACAAGTGATGGCAAAAAATATATAATTTATCGATAATCATACATCAGCATACCATCCGACGGCAGTATGAAAGAAAAAAACAGCTCATAGGTGGATAATTATCGATGAGGAATATCATTGAAATACACAAGCAGTCTCTTTTTGTACTTGTTTTGAGATGAAGAAAAAAATGTTAATGTGTTTCGAAATTTATTAAATTGCATGGCTTCTCTTACTTGAAAAGATCTGCTTATATAATATTTTGTGTAATGAATAATCAATTGATTAGTGCGAATTGCTCGAGAGAATTTAAATAATTCTGAAAGAAACAACGGTGATTGATTTTTAATCAAATTGGGAAAGGAACAACCCAGAAATTGTATCACAAAGGGAGACACGTGAACAAATCGACGAAGACAGAATAAATAAAGTGTAGCACGATTGAAGGGCACCTGAATATTTTTTATATTGATTTTAACTGTACCGCATATATTTCGATGCAATAATTTATATGCGGCAATGTTAAAATATATACTAATTTTCGTTTAACATGAAGTAGAATTATTAAGTCAGACTTATTAGGGTGTCCCAATAAGAACGCAAGATTTAAATTTGGCGCCATTCGAAGTGTCATTGTTTGACATTTGAACAATTGTTCTTGTTTGCTAGTAGGAGGTACGAGGTTAGTAAAAATGGAGCGCTACACGGATGAACAACGCATTCTCATTGTGAAATTGTTTTACCAAAATGATGAAAGTTTTGCGGCTACAATTCGCAAATTGCGATTAATTAGGGGTCACAATAATGCTCCAGAAGAGTCAACTGTAAATAGATTAATGGATAAATTTGCCAAAACTGGGTCTGTTAGTGATGTAAAGACAACAACGCGCCTTCGATCAGGTCGATCGACCGAAAATGTCGCAGCTATACGTGATGATGTCGCTCAAACTCCATCCACCAAGTCCGCTATGCAGCGAATTTTGACGAAAGATTTTCATCTTCATGCATACAAAGTTCAATTGACTCAGGAACTGAATGAAGGCAGCTGACCATGGACAGCGAAGGGAGTTCGCTAATTGGGTATTGGAGAGACAACATGAAAATGCTGATTTTGCCGGCAAAATCATCTTCAGTGACGAGGTCCATTTCTATCTTGATGGCTTCGTCAATAGGCAGAATTGTCGCATTTGGGGTGAGGCAAATCCTCGAGTGATTCACGAGAAGCAAATGCATCCTCAACGTGTCACTGTGTGGTGTGGATTTTGGGCTGGAGGCATCATTGGACCTTTTTTTATGAAAATGAGGCATGTCAAGTGCAAACAGTTAATGGTGTTCGGTATCGTGAAATGATAATCATTTTTTTCGTGCCTAGAATTAAAGAAATGAATGTGGAGGGCATGTGGTTTCAACAAGACGCCGCCACATGTCATACAGCCAGAGAAACAATTCAATTGCTGCATGAGTCATTTAAATCTTGCATTCTTGTTTGGACACCCTTTATAACTGTCGAAGGATCATGTATACGCGTGAAACTTCTCCATCAATATGAAAATCAAATGAGAGCTTTTCATGAATTATAAGGCCCAAACATTCAATACTGCGCTAAAATTCAATAGCTACCCCATCGTAAAATCACATGGATGGGAAGTAAACTACATTGATTTTGTCTTAGACGGATTCACTTTAAGTTTGATTGAGGACATCCACACAGAAAGACATTGGAATGCATCTCAAATTTTTGCTTGACTGATAACTTCCGTTGAAAAGCAGCTGAACATTTTCAGCATGCGCAAAGCATAAACAATTGTCTAACAGATAATTTAGGCACAAAATGAAAAGCATAGATCCAAGTATTGAACCTTGCGGGACACCACTTCTGACTAGTATTACGTTCGATGTCACACCATTAAAGCACACGCATTTTATCCTGTCATATAAATATGAATACATAACTTTGCATGCATTTCCCCCAAAGCCATACAATTGCGAAAGCTTGTTTATTATTAGACTGATGTGATCGACTCTGTCAGAAGCCTTTTCTAAATCCGGAGTGATTAGAATACTAAAATTATGGTCATTAAAATTGGTTCTGATAGATTACATTTAATCCGTCAGCTATATGGGAGTACCTCCCCCCATATTTAGCAATTAATTTTCCTCGATGTATTGCGAAATTTTAGCCATCGCAATAGTGGATGTGTGAATTTGAACATTGTCTTGATGAAACAATACTTTATTTTTTCCATAATTTCATCACATAAACGCTGCAATAAATTAGCATTCGCCTTCGCTTTTTTTGGACACGATTCTTCCATTCCATTATCTGCTTTGACTGTTCCTTTGTCTCAGGTGTGAAGTGGTGGAGCCACGTCTCATCCGTGGGTATAAATCGATGCAAAAATTCGGTTTTATTGAGGTGAAACATTACCGAACACTCTATTCAAACATCTTCACGACATTGTTATTGCTCTATTGAAATCAAGCGCGGCACCCATCTTGTGCACAGCTTTTTCATATTCAAATCTTCGGTCAATATACGATGGATAGCACTTTTTGAATTGCCTCATGCATTCATTTCAGCTAGCTCATGCACCTTCAGCTGACAACCATTCAATACCATTTTTAACCGTGTCTGGCGTGGACACCTCAATTGGCCGACCAATACGGTGTTCGTCTCGGCAGCTAGTGCGGTCTCGTTTAAACTGTGCTACCTAATATTTTACACTCACAAACGAAGGAGCAGACTCCCTCAGAGTTGAATCTTGGTTTGGTTGGACTAAAACCTTTCAAATGGAAATATTAAATTACATAATGGTGATTAATTTTTCCGATGTTTAGAAATTCACTGAGGTCGTTTACTTTTGGCAGCTCAAACAAATAATAAATAAACTTAAAACATAAGTTTATAAGGTTGCCACTTTTCGCTGAAATAATTTGTTTCAAACTACTGGCACTGTATCGGGGATGTTTCATATGTAGACATAATAATGTAGACATCATTCTTGAGTTTGGCGGAGTGATTTTGGCATTTAACATAATTTAGTAATTTGAAATAATTCAAATACGTGGTAATTAATAGATAAACACAATCATAATGAGTCAGTTTGCTTTAAATTTCTAATATGTCGATGCTTTCAAAAATTAAAAACTGACGACCCGATCTTAAAATTAATTTTGAATACGTTACACACGGAGTAGAATTGCAGACAGAGGCCACATTTGTCTCTGGAATGAATTTTGTTAAGTCTGAACGTTAACACAAGAGCATGCATGCTCTCTTTCACCATATGTAACTTTGATTGTATAAATTTTTATAATATTAGATTGGACTGTTCTCAAACGTTGGTAATTGCGCTTTTATTAAAAGATTAATAAAAATATTAAAAATACGAGGTTTCACTGGACAGTTCGATCACGAATATTTTCGAATATTTTGTTATTAAACTAGAAAATCATGCATGCTTTCCCTTTGCTGTTGCCACCTTTGATGATATTGAGTAAGCAATCACAAAACTTTCTAAGTTCTTTTTCTTTTTAGTAGCGCCATCTAGCGTAACCCGGTCAAACTTATGCAAATCGAGATACTAATTACTAAAGCCATCTATTGGAGAAATAGAGAAAAATAATCTTATTTAATTTTTATCATAAAAATAAGAAGTAAAAGTTGATTAGACATAAAAAATGTTTTTGAAGTATTTTTGGCACAATTCTTCCGCAATGAATTTTCCGTTCCATCAATAAAAACTATTTTCGGTCTCTGCTTTAAACTTCCATTGACGTCAATATTGTCAATATATACGTAATATCAAAAAGAATTCTACTCCGCTTGAAATCTAAAATGCATGGCATCTGAAAGCTGCATACACATTTCCTGCTGAGTCAAAATGATTTTCGATAATGTAAGTCATTTTCAATCATTTGTCCACAGAAATTTTTTTTAGAATTTTAAATTTTATTATAATAAAATTGAAAAATTCCAATCAATTTGAATGTTTGGTAATGATGTTTGAAAATAAACCATTTGAATGAAATTTTTACATGATATCTAGCACATTTTGAGGCATTTCCATTTTATTGCTTGATATAAATTTCCAATTTTAAAATATTAGGCAATGATTCTTAACTTAAAAAAAACTGAAAAACCAAGTTATTCCGATTTTAGCTTTGGAAACCAGCGGAAACACTGTCGGCGATCCCGTTTAAGAAAGTTTTAATAGAATTGTCCGGTGGAAAAATTTATTTTTTTTTATATGAAGTTTCATCACGAAAAGTCAAACTTAAAGCGCAACTTTGATTTTCTGAATACTCGTAGGGTCTACAAATAGGTTGGCATCACAGTAATCTGTCTGTCAAACAATTTTGTTGAGTACGTTCAGTGAGCGCTACTTCTATTGTTTATTACAAAGACAACCTGTGGACACAAACATTCCAATAAGAAACCTGAAAATAACATTTACTCACCACCCTGTTCTGATCAGATGCGGACTAGACAGCGATAACAAGAGGCATCAACGCCTATTGTTCGTTTTTATTAATAATTATTGCTTGCCATTCAGTTTCCTTCATATTTCGGTTGCCTTTTTATGATTTTTTTTTTTCAAAATTATTCCTTAAAACCTCAAGTACGCAATCATGTGAATTAGGTCTGTACTTATATCAGTGCTACGTTAAAAAGAAAATTTCGCCACCCATTTGTATTTTTGGAACACAAACCGTAACCTTATGGCCAGTGACCTGGAAGTGCTCGAACTAGACGAAAAAACACCATTTGAGACTGCTAACAAAACCTCATCTCCCCAATATTCTGCAGCTATACAACGCTTCGAAGTGCAAGATCTAAGCTACAATGATTTCTATTGGACTTACATGGAGAACAATTGGCCGGTCGTGCTGTGCAATGTGTCAACACAGTGGGACTGCCGCAAAAACTGGATAAAAGCAGAGTCCACTGAGGATAACAACTGCACGACCAGAATTAATTATGACTACCTCAAGAAGCGCATTGGCAATTGCAGGGTGCCAGTAGCCAATTGCAAAAGGGAATATTTTAATAGCCACGCTAAAAGTGAAATGTTATTCTATGACTTCTTAACGTACTGGCAGCACAAGAAAGGGGAAGGCTATAGTGACGACACAGATATTAGTAATAAAGAAATACAAGATACCGATGGATCTACCACCGATTTACTCTACCTCAAAGACTGGCACTTAAAGGCTCAGCAACCGGACTATGATTTTTATAAAGTTCCTAAACATTTTGCTTCCGATTGGCTGAACGAACATCTAATTGCCTCACAAAGTGATGATTATCGTTTTGTATATATGGGACCAAAGGATACGTGGTAAGAAACGGATAATCATAGCTATTTTTATGTATTGAATAGAGTTGAAGTTGAACTAAACCAATGCAATTGTGTCCAATGCGAATGCAAATATGATTTGTAAACTCTTCCTGGCACAAAAAAAAATGTAAGAAGTCGTAAAAAACCACAGCCCTCATACTTGTGCTTCTTTGTTCGATCAAATCGATGATGTTTTCGTTTTTGCGCTGTTGTAGTGGAACGATAAAATATGAATGCATATCGGTCCTAAAAAGAATGTTGCGATCTTGCACAATAAATTAGTTGGCTTTTATGTCAATTTTGTCATAACTTAGATTTGAAATGTAATATTTGTATGTATCAGATTCTGAAGCTTTTTGTAATACATTCGTTGTTTACAGGAGGGACCGAAAGGGGAGCATCGGCAGTAGCTTTCCGTTTGCTCTCATGTTGTTTTTGTGTTCCGAGAACGTGTTTGTTGATAATGTTGACGATATGAAATTTCTTTCTGTTGTTATGCTTATTATGCTTATTTCGTTATTTTTAACGTATTCCTATGTCCATTCGTCTTCCGAATGCTCTTTATATGAAATGTATATGTATTATTGTCTGTAAATAGGATTGCTGTAGCTATCAGTGGCGTTGATTCTATTGATTTTGTTTTGAGCTTATCTTCTATTTACCCTAAAATCTGGCTGACAAAATATCGCTGATTCTACTTAAATCGTCTGATTTATTTGGGGACATTATTATGTTTCTTATTTGGTGGTTTGGATTGAATAACATTCTTAACTCGAACAATCAAATTTTTGACTTAATATTATATTATTAAATGATCTTAGGATTGATCTCTCAATATTAGTTTCCTCTCCTAATTTCGATCATATGAAATGTTGCTTCGGGATAACTGATGGCTTCAAACTGGTGTTCTATTTGCGGTTGCTAACACCAGAGCAATCTTGACAAAGTAATGGGGAAGTTCTATAAAATTATACTGTCTTTTATATCTTTAGTGATTTCTTTGAAGCGCATTCTACA
The DNA here is from genome assembly GCA_019455685.1 of Philornis downsi. NCBI lineage: Eukaryota > Metazoa > Arthropoda > Insecta > Diptera > Muscidae > Philornis > Philornis downsi. The sequence continues at coordinate 18,603 of JAHXMU010000298.1, read as the reverse complement.
AGGGGCTTGTCCTCTCTTTCCAGCTTGAAAAATTTGGGTAGAGATCCGTCATTCGGTTATTGTAAATATACTACAGGGTGGCGCAATAGAACGTGCATATTTAAAAAGTAGATTAAAAAATAAACACAAAAGGTACGGTTAAAATAAATCTAAGGCATTGCAGAGTAATAAATGGAGTTTATTTTTTAAAAATAACATCATCTAAATGGTCACCCTCTCTGCGACGGCACTCCTCTAACCGCAAACGAAAATTATTGAAAACTTTCTTCAGTAATACTGGTGTAATGGCTGTCATTTCACCACGGATATTCTCCTTGAGCTGGACGATGTTTCTTGAATTATTACTGTAGATTTTGTGTTTGAGGTATCCCCACAAGACTACGTGGGGGCCATGGGATATCACCTTTTTTCGAAATCAGTCTGCCAGGGAACATCTGCTTCACAACCGCAATGGAGTCATTTGATGTGTGACAGGTACCTCCATCTTGTTGGAACCAAGTTCTGGAATTCACTATTCTTGAACTTTCAATTTCTGGAGCCAAAAATCCGTCCAACTTCTCAACATAGCGTTCCGTAATAACCGTGACGTTTTGGCCCCGCGCAAATTATTCCTCTGCCAGAGATTGCTGCCCATACTGTCACTTTAGGACTATGCAATGGTTTCTTGTGTTTGATTTTGGGATTTTCACTATTCCAGTAACGACAATTTTGACGGTTTACGAACCCATTCATAAGAAAATGAGCCTCGTCAGAGAAAAGGATATTGTCAAAATTGGAAAATCGATTAAGCATTTCATTAGTAAATGCGAGCCTTTCTATGAAGTCAGACTCTTTCAATTCTTGTGTTAATTGCAGCTTATATGGACGCAGTTTAAGATCCAATGTTAAAATTCTTTGCAAACTTCGTCGCGATAATTGTAAGACGGACGATTTTCTCGTACTGACTCCATAACTCTCTCAACATTGTCTTCGGTCCTAGATGTTCTTGGGCGACCATTTGCTTCTGGTTTAAATGTTGAATCTTCTTCAAAACCATTTACCCATATTTTAATTAAATTATCACTCGGAGCTTCACTAATTCGCCGTAGTCCATATTCAGCACAATATAGTCGCCTAACAGCAATATATGAACGAGAGTTCTCATAAAATGTGCGCACACAAAATGCGCGACGCTTCCCGTCGAAGTGATTCATAGCGACTAAAACTCCATGAGCCCACCAACCCAACGATGTAGGCGCCCCCCCGCCCGAGCCTTTTCTACCCCGCAAAAAAAGATGATGCAATATGCACGTTCTATTGCGCCACCCTGTATCTTGATATAAGTTAAATTTTGAAAATGAAGAGAATAATAGAGCTTGTTTTAGGATAGTACAGTTTCTTGGTTTCTAACCTCTACATTCCTTTTCTACCATAAAGATTTTTTTCGATCAGTAGCTCAAAATACATGGCACCAAATTGATCTCAGCAAAAACACAACATAAATTGTTTTCCATGAATTCTCGGCTTGGCTGTTGATTTTCAATACAATTTTTCATCATCAGTGACTATAAAAATCCTGTCGTTTATATCTGTCAGGCGAAATCGACGTTCAACATGCGTAAACGTAAGCTCATATGGAACTCAGTTTCCTTCTATTTGAATAATTTCCAACGATTTTAAATTACGAGAAATTCCTTGTTGAGAGCCACACTATATGTAATTGCAAATTAATCCTACGTTTGGCAGGAATCTTGCTCCCATAATAATTCGAATTCCGCGTCTTCATACACTTTCGGTTTTCCGCTAATGTTAAATATTTTAAACAACTCACTTCAACTTTTTCCACTTTAAGATTCGCCTTGCAACATGATATTTTGCATCCGACAATTTCAACTAATTTACTGATAGGTTCAGCGTCTATGAAACCTCTGAGTTATTTGTGCCCCCAATATTTTCGTTTTTATTTTTGAAATATTACCTATACCCTTTAGAAATGTCTAAAATCTTAAAGGTTAACAAATGAAGTAGAAAAAATCAAAACACATATTAATGACCATAAAAGATAACAAATTTTGTTCGTAATTAAAATAATTATAAATATTTTCACAATCACGTCGTTAAATTACAAAAACAACATAAATTGTTTTCAGACTTATAATTATCTTGCTTCGAATCAGAAAAATGTCCTTCGAACCATTCTCTTTAATTTTAAAAAAGTATAAAAATTCTGTAGAACAGATAAAGGGGTAACACTTCAGCCTCCTTGTTATTTTCAAAAATTTTCTTCGCCCTTTGGATTGTAATGGACACATTATTGTGTAAGCCCTTTCTTTGAAGTAAGTCTTTGGCGACAACATTTATTTTTACATGACATGTTATTTTTACATTTACATATTTTGTAAATTTAAAATTTTAAATTAAATTTTAGATAACGAATTAATTTTTTAATGTCCTTCAATTTTCCGCCATCAGGACTCCATTTCATTCGGATGTTTTTGGTTCGTTTAGTTGGTCCACAAATATTATGGGCATCAAGAAATGGCTTCTTCTCCCACCTGGCGAAGAACTAAAACTATGTGATCGTTTGGGAAATCTACCATTTCGCATCGACGAACAACTTTTGGACAAACACAGAGTTGATTATCACACTCTGATGCAGAAGGAAAATGAATCACTGTTTGTACCAAGTGGATGGTATCATCAAGTATGGAACATTACTGATACCATATCGGTAAATCACAACTGGTTCAATGCATGCAATTTACAACGCATTTGGTTAAATCTATCGCAACAAATGCAAAGAGTTATTGCTGAAATCGAAGACTGTCGTCAAATGGACAATTTTATGGATCATTGTCAAACTATGCTGCGGGCCAGTTTTGGCATAAACTACCTCGATTTTTTACACTTATTACAATCTATAGCGGAGCGACGTTGTGTGACATGTAATAACAACACTGCCGACGATATAGTAACTACCAACAGTACAACTTCTATATCGACAACACCACCGTCATCACTAACAACAACAACGACAACAACAATACCAACCGCAATGATGACATTGTCTTCCAATTTAATATTTTTTGATCATTATATACCGAACGATTGTCACAAACATCATGATTTACGACGCATCCTCCAAGTCGTCGAACAGATGTTGCAGGATACAATTGTTTGTGATGACCGTATAGTTTTATACAGGAAATGCATACACCTAAAGGAAACCTTACTATCAACCTTATCACCCACATAATCTACAATTGGCAAAGTGAAGAAAATCACGGTCAGGGAGTGAGTAAAATTTTTATATACATACATATACTTAAAAAAATATTACATTTTAGGCATAGAATTAGATTTAATACAAACAAATTATTTAAAATCCGTCACTAGTCCCCATTTACGAAATATTATAACAATAATTTTTATTGTATTGTACCTATATTGGATTTGTACCAAAAGTTTTGTATGACATTCAAATTGGCAATGATTCGAAATGGCAACGCTATTTATGAAATAAATATATTAGCAGTTTGTTTTTTATTGTGCCACTACTGTGCACAATGTTTGTATTACATTCATTGTAGCAATGATTTTCACCATGTTTACATACCTAGCCCTGCCATATGTTCTGTTACAAATATAAAACGCGATAAAAAAAAACCAAAATTCATATTGTATTCAAAATTATTTCATTTATTAGAAGACAATATTGGTTATTAAAAAAAAATTTATTCACTCGAAATGGCCGCCTTTTGCTTTAACACAAGCTTTCAAACGGTGTGGCCATTGGGCTATAGCCGCACGTACGATTTCCATGGAGATCGAGGACGCTGCTCTGGTTAATGCTGTTTTAAGGCTTCCCAAATTTCTGTGGGGAGTCTTGCAAGCCATATTCTCCAATTCTGACCACAAAGCATAATCCAGTGGATTGAGATCTGGACTCCCTGATGGCCAATCTTCTGCTGCTATAAAGCCGGGAATATTGACTCTGAGCCACTCCTGCGTGGTTTTAGCTTTGTGCGCAGGAGCAGAGTCCTGTTGGAAGATCCATCTACGTCCATTGAAAAGGGTATTGGTCAAACCTTTCACAACACCCTCTAACACATCTTTTTGGTAAACCTTTGCACCAGTTTTTACGTTGAACCCTTGGAACAAGTTTTTTCGCTTCCTTAGATGAAGTGGCATAAATCTTGTCATTTTGTTTGTTGAAAACTTCTTCCACGGTAAAAATTTTCTCATCCGTAAACAGAATGTTTTCATGGCCATTGTCCGCGTGCCACTGCAAAAGTCGCTTGCATCTTTCCAGCTTAATTTTTTTTAGCTGAGGAGTTAGAAGATGCCCCTTGGACCGACGATAGGCTTTGATATGCAGATCATCCCGAATCAGCCTAGACATGGATCTGGTTGATATTTCCAATTCCTTGGATATGATTTTCAGCTTTTTAAGGGGATTTCTCCGAATTCTTTCACGCACTGCCTTTAATTCCGCATTCGTACGGACCACTTTTTGGCCTGTCTTCTGCTCCAGACAATTCGCCGAAGCGAGCAATAGCACGATAAACGAACATTCTTGATATTCCGAGTGGTTTTAGCAACTCGAAAATTTGTGTGGAAATTCATAAACATTTCGTGATAATCTGATTTTTTTTTTGTTAAACACCGGTACGATTGTGGGTTTTTGTTTTCTTTATTACGAATGGTAGTTGTTCGTTTCATTATTTTCTTCGGTTTTTCATGATAACATCATGGCTTATCAGGCCACTGCATCCGACCCTAGTGTTGGGACTGCCAACAACCACTAGGCTGGTGAGTTGAGTTTGAGTAACAGAAGTTACCTACTAGCCTAAGACGCGTTGGTGTTAGCATGCCATTTAGGTTTCTTAACTAGTCGCCTTCTCACTTTAGCTACCATCAAACGGATGTCTGATAGCATTGCCCAAAGATCGGAAGTCGCTGGTTGGGAAATTCTGCATAGGGATGTGGTTACTCACGAGTGAATAACAATCAGAGAGCACAAATTAGGAATTTCCCCATTCCTCATAATCGACGGCGGAGAAGAGGGCGACCAAAACTCCGTTAGAAGGACCAGATTTTTGAAATACTGTCGAAGCTTGGTGTGACGAATTGGAGGAGAAGCGCAGAAGACCGAAGTGCTTGGAATTATTTTCTAGAAGAAGAAGTTTTTCGGTCTGTGGGATAGAAAATTGTCATTATTGGAGCTATTTTACTTATACTTTTTGCCTATGATCTAGAATTGATCTGATTGTGTGCTGTTGCGTGCGTAAGAGCGTTTTTATTGGGTTCGGACAGTGGTTTCGGTTTGTTCTCTATGATAATAAAACACGATTTTCTTGTAATAAACAAATGTTTTATTGAACTATTCGATATGATTCCACAAATTTTTTGTTCCTTGATGGCAAATTCGAAATAAAGGCTTTACCTAAAAACAGATTTTGTCTGAAAAAAAGTTGTAGAGACCGGGGCAATTAGGAGGCAACAGATATGGAACAAACAAGATGTGTGTGGCAGTACATCCCATTCAAGTTGTAAAACCTTTTTGGCAAGTTACAAATTTTGTGTGAGTCTCGCATTATCTCGGTTAAACTTCACAATTAAGAGCAGATATTGATTAAAAGAGAATACACAACACAATACAACCTGCTTCCTTTAAGAGAATTCCTTCCTGTCCTTACATTCTTTCTTGTAGAGTAAGTCCCCGTTACTGTGGTCAAACGTTATTACATAAAACGATTTTGCTCGTTTAATAATAATTTGAATTCTGATTTATTGAAATGTTTATCTTTTACAATTCGTGTGTCCTAAGTAAATGTTAGAGTTTTATTGAACGATAACTGGCCCGATAACTTTTTTCTTTTTAATTCCTATCGCGATGTAAAAGTTATTGATGCCCTCTATGTAGAAATGTATAGCAAAATTAGCAACGTCTCCCCAAGGCGGATAAGCTTTCATTTTTTTTTCATTTCATTTTCGCTGCAATTATTTAGTTTTCTAGTCCAACCAAAGCAACTCAAGACGTCCTTTGGTACCATGTCTTACTTTTTGTAAGTTAAACACAAAAAAAAAATAATACTAATTTAAAACAACATTTTGATTTGTTGGTTGTTGTCTTTACATTTCCGTCATTGAGGTTTACTTCTTTGCTGCAACCGGTTGTTGATTTAAGATTTACGTCGTTGGGGTTTGCTTTTTTTTGTCGCCGATTATTGATTTTTGATTTATTGTTTCATTTCGTCATTGGATTTTGCTCCTTTTCTACTACCGGTAGTAGATTTTGATATATTTTGTTTTAGTGTGGGGTTTCCTGTTTTTATTTACGTTGAACTTTTTTATCCACATGTGCGTTTGGCGGCATTTGTCGCGGTTTCTTACTTGCAGGTTGTATCCACCTTTTTTTACCGAGATCGTTCGGACTATATTAGTTGTTATTCTGTCTATTAGATCGTACCGCAAACTTGTGTCGCTAACTTATATAAATAAACGCCATCAACAAAAACACGCAGATACATCTAGTATGAACGAATGAACGGAAAGCATGTTATTGTGTGAATTTGCATTCAAAGCAAAGGAAAAGTTTTGTCTCGAATAATTTTTTCAGACTGGTCCCAAATTACATGTAATAAAATAGCGGTTGTTTAATTACACACGCAATTGAGTATCCTTCACATTACTCCACGCTAGTCAACAGGTAAACTTCTGTTAGCAACAACATGAAATATGGACATACATATGTAGTTAATAGTAGTTTCTAAAATTATGTATATTTTCTTACCTTTTGGAAGTTTGCAATTATAATTTACGAGTTGCTAAAAAAAGAACAACCACAGGAGACAGCGGTCTATCTCCTCGTTCTTTCACAACTCTAAAATTATTTCTCGAGAACCTAATCAGTCTATTATTTTTGATGATGCAAAATTTGCAACACAGAGTACTGTTATCATCAGCCTGTTTTTGCACCGAGAAAAAAAGTAAAACAAAAAAGAAAATTAGTGGGTGGTGTTATCTTAAATTGTCCTTATGGACCACTCTACCTTTTATAATAACTGTGGTTCCCATATCGGCTTCTATAGTGGCCTCTTTATATAATGGATGCAACTTGTTTCCCGTCTATTTCTTTTCACAAAAACCTTTTCATTGACTTGTTAAGTTTTATTACCGCGATTTTCATTGAAATGTTCTAAAGTTCTACCCTGTGCGTTGGTAAGTTTGTCCTTAATGCTTTGGCGGAATTCAGGTGAGGTACTGTGAATGACGTCTATGGGCCGTTCATTGGTAACTAAATGGACTGAACTATTATATTCGATAGTTGTTAGCAATATCAAATCGACAGTATTATCAATTTTCTTATCAAGTTTCATACAACTGGCTATTTCCGCCAAAGTGCTATGGAACCGGTCTACCTGTCCATTTGAAGTGCTGTGTAATGGGGGAGCGTTTACTATTTCCACGTTGAATTGGTTATGGAGGATCGATCTAGTAGTCTCAGAATTCAAAGACCTCTCATTGTCACAGAATATAATTTTTGTTCGGGGGAAAATGTTCATTAACTGCAATGTTGGTAATTTTACATCAGTAATTGTTCGTGACTGAATGGGCTGCACTACAGCGAGTTTTGAGAATTTGTCAATGCAGGTTAGGAAATATTCACGATCGGTGGAGTAAATATCGATATGCAATACTTCTCCGGCGTATGAGGGAATCGTAGTTTCACCTATTAAATGTCTTTGAGGTTGGCGCAGATATTTCGATTTAGAGCACGACTTGCAATTGGAGACGATTTCAGTTGCCTGTTTGGACATTTTAGGAAAGTAATAATCTAAAAATATTTGCTTCACAATTTCTTGTGCAGCTCTATGAGCTCGATTGTGTTCCGTCATGACAATTTCTTTTTGATCATTCTTGTCAAAAATATCTTGCACAAACTTTGAAGTGTGGTGAAATTTTCTAGACGGGAAATGTTCCACAAGCCAATGTTGAACATGTGCTAGTATCGGCAACTCGCAACGGATTGCATTGACTACATTAGAATTAATAAGATCTGGAAGAATATTAAAAAGCTGATCCTTTTCTGAAAACTGAGCTATGTGTCTAGTTTTATTGCCCAAAACTATAATTGTTCGAGTGGAAGTATTCTCCCCCTGTTCAATAATGATCCGATTTCTGAAACAGTTTAATGGGGTTTCCGTCCGTTCCATATTATTATTCGATATTATTTTCGTTCTATTTACATGGTGTTGAATCTTCTTTTCCTTAATATTTATTTTTATATTATTTCGTTTCATAATGCAGATGAGTAGAATTACTACAACAACAGTAGTTAATGTTACGTTTATACCATAAGATATATTTTTATAATACTTAAGCTCTTTTATTTCTTTGATATTTTCAAAGTGTTCTGTTACAATATTATTAAATTTCGGATTTGCGTTTGGTGTATTTAATTTCTTGCTATCTGGATAAAAGTATTTTTCTTCAAATACAAATTTTTTATTTGAGAAAGTTTCATTATCAAAAGTTACCTGTTAAGTTAAATTTTCTGTCATCATAATTTTGTGTTAATGTTTGTGCCAAAGCATTTTTTAAAATGAATGATTCATCATCAATACTTAACACAGTCGTAATATTATTAAAAATAAACTTACATCTATTATGAAAAGTACAGTGTTTGCTGTTCTTTAGTTTCCTCAGAGGTTCATTTTCCTGCATTTAAGAGCCATGTTATTAATGTTCACTATGTATTCTTCATCCGAAACTATTTCAAAATTATTGCTGTTTGGAATTGGAACTATCATTTTCATCCGTTCTTATATAATTGTCCGGTATTGTAAGCGCAATGATTATAGCTTCATCGCTATAAGCAATAATTCCTACTTTCAACATCTTCAGTTTGTAAAAGTCAATTTCAAATTGTACTACTTCCTGTGTTGTCAATATACTAGGATGAATAATATTATTTTTTGCCGATACTATATTGTCCTGAATTTGGTCAATTTTATGCTCTAAAGTTTTAAGTTTCGCAAGTTGGTCTAAATAAAAGAGTCGTTTTATAAATTCATTATTGCTTTTTCTTATTTCGGCAAAAGAATTTCCTATTTCCTTTCTGTCAATAGAGTTGTGTGAATTTTGGTCTATAATAGATAAATGCTCAAAAATGTCCTGTCTATCATCGTCGTCCATCGTGCCAAACAACCATTTATATAGATTTCCACCAGCATTTATAATTCCTCTTTTACTCCTATATTCTTTTGGTATTAAAGTTTGAAGTTTCGATTTTACAAGATCTATTTCGTTTTGAAGAATTTGAATACTCTGGAAGTCTAAATTTTCTATGTTTTTGCCTATGTTATTTAAAATATTTCCGACTTCTCTTAGATTTATTATGTGAAGCAATATATTTGTTGTATTGACGTTTTCAACTTCACCTGTTAATAAGCTCAACTTTTTCACTAGGGTCAAACAGCGTGTTTTGAAAACTTGTCAATGAACATAATAAAGTGTTGTTTCGATTTGACATACGTGTCTACATGAATGTTCTCATTGTTGTCTGAAGGTGTTTCTGTGAACTCAAATTTTTTCTTAATAGGATTTCTGTCGTATTTTCCGGCAGAACAAACTTCGCAGTTATTAACAACTTTTTGTATTAAAAGCCTTAAATTTGGAAAAAATACTTTATGCTTCATTCCCTCATAATTGGGGATAATACCAGCATGACCAGATTCTTCAATATGAAATAAGGATATCTGTTTTATGGCTTTGTTCTCTGATGTAAGATCTTTTGCAAAATAGCTACATCTTACAAAGGATATATTGTCGTTGTATGAATACAATTCAATTAATCTTGACTGTAATTGGTTACACAAAGAATCGTTTAATTGGGAGTAAATTCCTATTTTCCCCTTCAAATTGTATTTTGTCATTATTCTTTCGGCGTTACTCTTTAAATCGGATCTTTCTATGAAAATTCGAGTGCTTCCAAACACAGTTTCTGATTCCTTGTCTTTATTTTCCACTAGGATTATCTGAACTTTAAATCGGTTTACTACAGTATCCAGTATAGGAATATGATCATTAAGGTCCTCGAGTTGGGAATGTATTGTTGCCGCTGTTGAATCATTGCAGTTATCGCAATCTTTGATGTTCCTAATCTTATTCAGATCCACATTAATGCGACTCAAAAAATCAGCTATTTTATTCTCCTTGCCCTTAATGTAATCGATTTTCCCATCATATTCACCCAATTGAGCCACCATCACCAAATACTCTCTCAATAATGGGCCTTCCTTTACAAAATTGTTTATTATAAATTGCCTCGGTTGAGTTTCCCCGTTGGGTTTCTGTATGGAGTGAGTCGCCAGGTTTCCAGGAGTTAGCCCGAATCGCCTTTTTGAAAAATTAAAAGTAAATAAGAAACAAATCTATTAGATTTAATTACCAATCAGCTAAGATCTCTTTTCTCCTTTTTTGAAACGTTATTTTAATTTTTGCTTTGCGCTAGGAAGGGCCCAAACGTGAGAGTCATGGCTTGCACCACCGTATCGACAATCAATATATCTAATTATCATTTTGTGATCACATATCTAAAAATGTAATATTATAGAGATATTTAATAAGCCAAATACATATGTAGATACATAATATGTGCTTTAATTTTCTATTGAAGTATAAGTGTTCATTCCTGGCCGGTCGGATCATTTGTATATGGGTACCGTCCACTGCCCCAATCACCCCAGGAATGTCACATGTCTGGAAGAACCCTCTTTTAACTTCGTTTTCCTCTTCCGCAGTTGCCTCAAATTTTATGTGCTTGGGACAGAGTATTCGCTCAATCACCATGCAAACTTCCTGTAAGCAACGCGACATAGATTGTTGCGATAGTCCTAAGAGAATGGTCTTGCCCAATTTGGTGTTGATACCCACCTTGACCAAGCAGCGGCCACTTTTATCGCGTTTGGAATTGCTGTAGATCTCTTTGGAATGATGAGGTCGTATTGAAAAGCGTGTAACACATACATAAACGCATCTCTATTAAGCCGAAAATTTTGTACAAAGCTATAAAAATTAAATGTTTGAAAACGTTTTGCACATGATACCTATTCTTACCTGTGGTTGTTTAAGCAGAGTACATCTGATCTATCTCTTAGAATTCTCCTTGTAATACGTTCGACATGTTCATTTTCTCCTTCCAGCCACAACGCCACTGAATCCATCACTATTTATTTATTTTATATCAATTTATTTTTAATAAAAAACACGATACGCACATTTATTTGAAATGTTTTTGTTTACAAGTTTTGACGTTTCATTTTGTGATTTTCGCTTTTTGTTTATTTTTAGATGCCAGTGTTGCTCCTTTTTCAAATTATTTTGCGAAAGCGTTTGCGTAATCGATACAGAGTGCCAAGTTATGCACTTATCGCATTTACCTTGCGCATCGAACTTGCTTTCGCATCGCAATACAGAGTAACCTCCCAGACAACGGCAAGAAGCTCTTTTTCAATGGTTGAATAATTTTTCTCGTGCTCGTTTAATGTTCTTGATGCAAAGCTAATTGGGTGTCCCCCTTGAGAGAGAACTGCACCTAAAGCGTGGTTGCTAGCATCAGTAGTTAGTTTGAATCTTTTGTCAAAATCAGGAAACCTTGATATAGGATGTTCCGTTATCAATTGTTTTAACTTTTCAAAAGACATTATATAATTGGGATCAGTACTGTTTACCAATTTATCTTTTTTTAGATAAGAAATCATTAGATATGCTATTTTTGCATAGTTCCTTATAAATTTTCTATAGTACCCCGTCAGTCCCAAAAAGGATTTAAT